>MU280795.1:0-292608 GCA_022385605.1 Xylariaceae sp. FL0594
AGTGAGCAAATAGTCGGAATGGTTTGGGAACTTCTTGTGTAAAAGATACAAGCCAGGTCGTTTCAATATCATTGTCGGTCGTGTTCTTGGAGAGCGCGCATCGTACAGGTCTGACGCCCGTCTGTGCCTCCACCTCGTCTGCAGCGATGTTGTCGCTGATGTTGATGGTGAGGCCCTCAGCGCTCATCACTTTTCTGGGGCACCCCTGCACTTTGTAATGGTACCACACCACATGCCTTTCCACATCTTTTGCTTTGAGCATGTCAATGATTTCTCCTCGGTACGCCAGGAGCTTCTCTTTCGTCGCCTTGTCGCGCGGGTGAAGAGCAAAGCCCGAGGCGCATCGCGTAACCTCACGGAGTTCCTGGTTGTCTAGCCCCAGTCGCCTGACCAAGGTTGACTTGACCCCGAACGGCTCAAGGCGGTTGTTGTCCATGCGGATGAAGATGCGTAGATCTTCAGTCGGTTTCTTGGCGGTACGGGCTTTCTCCTGTCCACCTACCGCCTGTCGACTCCCTGGCGCCGGGGGGCTTTGACCTGCAGAAGCCTGGGCCACCCGTGCGTACGTCGGCTTCTCAGGGTTTCCCTTTGGCCCAGTAGTCACATCCGTCCGTGAGCGGGGCTCATTGGTCCCCAGCCATTTGGTGAGGCAGTCGGCAAAGAAGGCGCTGAATTCTTTCGCGTAGGGGTAGAGATCCGTGCCAGCCTTCTGGAGAGTCTTGTCAATTGCGTCTGCGCAGTCTCGGAACATGTTCATTTTGGCCTCGTAGAGTTTCCTATCTTTGTCTAGAGCGATGGTAACTTGGTCTCGACATTCAGTGGGGACGGGCCTGCTGCCCACCTTACTTGTTCCTTTTTCTAGGTTGGCGTCCTCATCGACTCGTGGCCGTTTCAATCCGTTGCTGCTGTTTGTCCTGCCCTTTCCGTCCTTGCCGCTCAAGGGCGAGTGTGGCAGGAAGTCGGTTGCCGCGGAGTCTGCTCGGGGTTGCGGGTTCCGGAGCCTTTCTCGGGGCCCCGGCTACAGGCGGTCCGTCGCCTGCAGCGTTGGCCGCAGGTGCCGGCGTGTCCGGCAGGTTGTTCTGACCTGCAGTCATTGAGTCGGTGTCAGGATTTTTCATGCGTTAGCGGCAGATAGGGTAGTACAAGATTACTGGTTAGATTTAGTAGTGAAATCGAGGTAGCGCCCTAACAGCGGGGCGCCAAGAGAAAAAGTTGTAAAGTGCCGCTTGATGTGACGCCTGAAGGGCCACGAGAAGGGCTCGGAGTATATCCAACGTCGCGTCGCCTTCCATATCGAGGAAGGTATACCGACTGAAGACATCTCGCGATTCGAAGTCGGCGGCTTGATGGCTGTCAACAGCAATATCATCCCCACGGCCTTCTGGCTCGTCTACCACATCTTCTCCGATCCCAGATCCTCGCAGACTGCCGGGAAGAGGTATCCAAGGGCATAAGACAACACGATGACGGTACTTGCTCCGTCGACTTCGATCACATCAAGAACTCTTGCCCGATATTGCAGTCAACTTTCTCCGAGGTCTTCCGTATTCACGACATCGGCCTCGGGCCGCGCCGTGCGCTGGAAGATGTGATGCTGAACGACCAATACCTCATCAAGAAAGGGGGCACGGTATTCATCCCCTACCGAGTCCTGCACCACGACCCCTGTCCACTGGGGAGAGAACGAAGCAGCGTTTGACCACAAACGCTTCGTCAGAGGCCCCCATACTAAACGTCATAATCCTGCCTCTCTACGCGGTTTCGGGAACGGGGCTCACCTGTGCCCCGGCCGCCATTTCGCGAGCGCGGAGATCCTGCTCTTCGTCACGATGCTCATAGCTCGGTTCGATGCCAGGCCTGTGAATAATGGCGGCGATTGGCCTGCTATCCCGGTGCTAAAGTCCTCCCAGGCTGCGTCTGTGGACCAGCCTGACTTTGATTTCGAGGTTGAGCTCCGGCCGCGTGAGGATGTGGGCCAGAAGGGTTGGAGGGTGGAGTTGTAGTGGAAGAAGTAAGTGGTGGTGAGGTCGACTTGAGTAGATAGAGGTTGAATTTATACAGAAAAGCTCGCGTCTATTTCACGGGCTATCCCCTCCAGCTGTCGATGCTCAGGTGACTACCTCTCGATCTACTATGGCATATGTGAAGGGATCGTGAACCTGCCGCCAGACCGATATACAAAGCAACTTAATGATCGCCCATTTCAGTGGCTTACCATGAAGAACTATCAGGAGCGCACGGTTTACCGTACTTGTGATCTAAATACCCTGGTAAACTGTCGGGTTTGAAACCAAACTCGACATAGATGTGGGGCGAGATATGCAGTCCTCGCGGCCTTCATTACCAACAGTCGAACCTTTGTGTGCAGAAACACACTGCAAGGGAGACTGAAAGACTTATCCTTATATACTACCCCGCACTAACACCAAGTCACCTCCTTTTAGGGTTTCCTGGCTACTAAACCACGAAGGAATACTACGAGAAAGGGACGGCACTCTCCCAGAATCCAGATAGCTTTCAATTCTCACTCACGCCATGTATCTCCCTTCCTACGACTTCGTAATAGTCGGCGGCGGCACCGCCGGTCTCGTGCTCGCCAACCGTCTCTCTGAAGACGGCACGCAGACCGTCCTCGTATTGGAGGCCGGGTCAGATCAGAGTGAGAACTTGAACGCCAAAATCCCGGCACGTTACGCGATGCTTCTCAATAGTGATATGGATTGGGGCTTCACTACCGTGCCTCAGGTACGTACTAACTCTCTCAACAACAAATCTCGGTTTCAAAAAAGTCTGGGTTGACTAACTATGTGTGACTCGTAAATGTGTCAGCCAAACCTCCTGAATCGGACAATTCCCCTCAACCAGGGGCGAGCCCTGGGCGGCTCAAGCGTGATCAACGCGCAGGTGTACGCCCCGCCTACCTCGGACATCGTCGACTCGTGGGCATCCCTCGGAAACGAGGATTGGGACTGGACCTCGTTCCGGCGGTTCCACGAGATGGCCTACACGTACCCGCGCATACCCGCGTCCGAGTGGGAAACGCTCGGCTTGAAGCATTGGCCGCTCGGGAATGACAACAGTACCAGTGGCCCGATCAAGACGTCTTTCCCGCTGCCCTCCCACCCCATCCGCAAAGCTTGGGCCGAGACGTTCGAGAACCTGGGCTATGGCAAAGAAGCCGACGACGGGCCGCTGTATCCCACATCCGTGGGCGCGTTCAGCCCTCTCGCGAGCGTGGACCCTGTTTCTTGCGAGCGGAGCCAGGCCGCGGGTGCGTACTACAAACCGCTCATGAACCCCCGCCGGGAGAACATCGACCTCCGCACCAACGCGACTGTGGAAAAGGTCCTTTTCAGCCACGACGACCAAGAAGAAGAGACCACCATTCCCAAAGCCATTGGCGTTCAATATCGTCGCGACGCCACGACTCATAGAGTCCTGGCTCGTAAAGAAGTCATAGTCTCGGCTGGCGCATTACAATCGCCCAAGATCCTCGAGCTTTCTGGTATCGGTGACCGCGCCATCCTCGGTAATCACGGGATCGACGTCCTGAGGCATCTGAAGGGGGTAGGCGAGGGGTTGCAGGACCACCTCGTCGTCGACGTCGTGTTCGAGGCCGCGGACGACTTGCAGACGCGCGACGCTAACATACGCCGGGAACCCGAGGCCGTTAAACAAGCAATGGATGAGTACGAGAGCAAGCAAAGCGGTATTCTGACGTCGTCGGGGCTTCTGACGGCGGCTTATATGCCCTTGTTGAAGAAGGATGGCGGAGAAGAACAGCAGCGCCTGCGGAACCTACTCGAGGCGAATCGTCCGAAGCAGAGCGATGAGGAAACAGGCAGTTCGGCGCTATACAAAATCGCCAACGAAGCCATCCTCTCGCCCGCCGCGCCATCGGGCGTGTACATCGCATCACTGGGCCAGAACCCACAAGCATCTGACCCGGTGACGGGCGCGAGGTCCTTGGACGTCCTTCCAGGGTCTCATCTCACACTCGTGGGTATCCTCTCTCACCCCGTCTCGCGCGGGAGCGTACACATCCACTCCCGCAACCCGTCCGACGGCCCCGTCATCGACCCCAAGTACTTGAGCAACCCCGTCGACGTCGAGGTGTTCGCGCAGCATATGCTCAACATCCAACTCCTCGCCTCCTCGCCCCTTCTCAACCGTCTTCTGAAACACCCGCTCACGCACTCGCGACCGATGTCCGTGATGCGCGATAAAGTGGACGCGGAGAGGTACGTGCGCCTCCGCGCGGCGTCTATGTGGCATCCGGCCGGTACGTGCGCTATGATGGCCGAGGACATGGGGGGCGTGGTTGATAAAGAGCTTAAAGTGCATGGGGTAAGGAATCTGCGTGTGGTGGATGCGAGTGTGATTCCGGTCCTCCCGCCTGGTAGTCTGCAGTCTGCGGTATATGGTGTTGCGGAGAAGGCGGCGGAGATGATTAGGAGGGAGTATGGACTAAAGTGAATATGTAGGGATAGTAATATGGCAAGTGTGGCGTGGAATGGTACTATATATTGATATCGTGGGAGCGAGACCGAGGTTCTTTTTATTGCATCTTGCGATGGATTTATATGTAGAGATTCTAGTGTAATTATCTGTAGCTATGGACTGCTCAGGAGACTTAGACTCCTTATGCCACTACTACGCCAGTTACGCAGCTTATAATACGAGGAATTCGTTGATTTCATTCACTATTGTCTAAGCCCTGTGGATGCGCCAGTTAGCTGAGCCTCCCAGGTGATGTGCGTATTATATGAGCGGCCTCTGGCCGCCTCATAACGTGCGTTCCATCTCAATATCTAGTGAGAGGTGGATATAGTGTTGTCTGTCTTGACAAGTGGAGAAAAGGGGGGAAAGGGGGGGACGAGATCAGTGCTAGACCAGATGATGAATAGTTGGCTCTAGAATAACCTAAGGTGAAGTGAATGTTAAGCTTGTTGTCAACAGACCACGACTCAGCTGGGTTATGTAAAACATCCGATTGATTAGCTCGGGCTTGGGTTGTTGGCGATGACCTCCCTTACTTGCTTGTTCATTTGCCAACTGCCGACAATCTCAGACAGCATGAAACGCAACGCCTTAGCGAAGGAAAGCCATTATGAGACTGGAGACCATCCTTACACTGGTCTGAAGAAAATTCTCATCTTACGGAGTCGGGATGTATTGATTTGCCAGTTTATCTCTCTCTCTACATCAATATCGTCGAGTCGCCGCCATGGGTCAAGTATCTATCTGTTAGCACGTGCTATGTCTTGATCAAGGGGCTCAGTCTGGAATGAAGTCATTTGTGTTTTGATTCTCCTAATTCAAGAGATGTTTTTGACATTTCCACACTGGACTCTGGCGTCAATAAAAAACCAACAGGTGACCATAGCTGCAAGCTGTGTGCCTACTCCTATATGATGTGGCTGTACTGTACTTTTTAAGCGATGAACTCCTTCCTCTTCATGACCGGGTTCTGGCCCGGAAGCTCCTTCAGCCCTGTAAAAGTCGCAATAAAAACACGTCAGTATCCCATTTCATTTCCTCAGTTCTTGTAAGTAAGTAAGTAAGCAGTCAACTTACACCCATCGATCGTCTCGCCAACCATATCCCGCACCTTGCACGCGTTCTGCAACTGCACCGACTGCGTCTTCAGCATCGGCGCCGAGACGTACGTGTGTCCGTCCATGGCCCTCTGGAGGGCGTCGCCCTTCCATCCAAAGACGTAGTCGGCATGGTCCGCAAAACCCGTCGCGTCGCCGCTGGACCAGACAAAGGGCTGATTGTTCTCGAAATCGCCCGCGTCGATGTTGTTGAACCCGCGCGTGTCCCACACCGTCTCGAGGAGGATCTGGGGCAGCCGCACGGGGTGCGTGGCCGGGCAAGGGCCGCCCGACTCGAACGTCCCGGACTCCGGGTACGCGACGTGGTCCTGGTGGTTCGGCGAGTCGAGGTTCGTCCCGTCCCAACAGGTCGGGAACCGGTGGTTCGCCATGATGCCGTAGGGACACGGCTTCGTGGGGAAGTCGACGGTTTCTGGCGCCCGCGTGCTCGCGTCTTGCATGCATGTGTATGTCAGCTGCCGCCACTTGCGCGACTCCTCGCGGCTGCGGTAGGTCGGGTCCCCCACGAGCATGCGGAAGCCGGGTTTGAAGGCCGTCACGGTGGATTTCTGCTGTGTGTCGAAGAGCGCGTCGGTCATGTAGTAGACCATCTTGAAAAGGAATGTCTCGTCAGTATTTTTCGTTAACATTTCTTTCCCTGTTCTTTGCTTTTCACCGGGGGCAATCTTACCATGCCACCCTGGTTCTGCGAGTTATCCTGAGCTCTCTGGGGAACGCGCTTGTAGGTGCCGTTCTTGGCCCGGTAGTAGAGCACCGCGGTCCAGTAGTTGGAGAAGTCCTCTGAGAACTGGCAGGTCGTGCAGGTCGAGAGCGCCGCCAGGTCGTGCTTTATGGGCTCCATGGTGGTGTTGAACGAATTCTGTGGTGGTGATCGGTTTCACTCGGTCAGTGAGCTGTTGTTTTCAACCCAACCAGAAACAGCTTAGGATATGGTTATGGGATGATCAACTTACACCTCCGACGATCTGATGAAGATGCGCTGAAGGATTCATGCCGGGGTTCACCAGTGGATCGAGGCGTTGGACTGTGAGCTGCGAGCATGGGAAGCGCAGGAGTGCGCTTGCGGGCGCGACAAGAACGAGGGCTGTGACGAGGCTGTTTGACAACATTGCGACTGATTACGCCTTATCCCTATGCTTCTGATGCACAAAAATCGAAGACGAGCGTACGAATGGGAAATAGGATCTCTCTTTGATCTCAGAGAGTGGCAGACGTGAAAGGACATATCCACGGTCAGTGCCATATCACCAACAGCTGGCCAACTCATTCATCTTACGATACTAATGCCATTGGTATCGGTGATTCCCCCATCATTGAGATACTGAAGCCAAGACTCGGGATAATGTGTCTTGCAATATCGGCTTGTCCCTTGATTGGGTGAAGTGGCCTCTGCCGTTGATATCGGCTAATGTTGAAAATGCCGGCACGCTCGGGACTTGTGACCGTCGAATTAGGGCCAATGCCCAACTTCCGCAAGATCATCATGTCAGTTCTGGGAGCTGTGCTATAATTATATGTTTAGGAATCCCTGATAAAGCCAAGAACACCGTATTGAACCTGTGCCGTCGACCGTCTTAACACCGACTCACTCAGGTGGAAATATTATCCGGCTGTTGATTGCTACTCGACGACCACCTATTCCTGCCTTGGCTTTTCGAATTCAAGTGTCCTATTTATAGGCTAAATGTGGAAGATTGGCTCCCATTATCTCTTGTCGGCTTTTAACTAGGCCAGGCTATCCATTTCAAGAGTCAAATATGCCATCGGTGATCAAGGTCATTTCATACGAAATACCCAGAAATTCCTATCATCACCAGTATCACCCAGTTGTTATCTCATCGCTTTATCGGCAGATCGACTTTAAGGACTTCTAAAGTCTACTTCCGTCAGTTGGCCAGAATCCCCAGTCTCACACTTCCATCCCACTCTATCCAGATCAGCTACCTGATACAAAACTGCACCATGAAACTCCCTCCAACCCCTCTCCTCCTCGTCGTCTTCGCCGCCACGGCGTCTCTATCCCAGGGGACGACGCCGCAGACGTGCACGCGGGAGATGATAGCGGACGACGACTGCATTGCCGTCATCGACGCCAACGCCTGCTACAACGAGTACAGGTGGAACGCCCAGACGCTACAGTGTATCGACGGGAAGGACAATGCCGATAGGCAGAGGAAGGTTGAACCAACCATCTCACACTGTGACTGCTTGGATTTAAAATTTGCTGATCTTTACTTGATGACAGGCCTGCAAGTGCTGCAGTTGCGTTGGGACAGTCATGTGTAATTGGGTTAAGAGCCAGAGGTTTTCATGTGCCAGTTGAGTTGTGGACCATTACCGGGCTATCGTTCGAGGGAGTGCTGTTGCGAGTGGGCGGAGTATATGGTCAGTTGTTTGTGAGAATCTAGGGATAGAGAGTTGTGTTGAAGAGTCAAAGTCCATTACGTGTCTTACGCGGCTGTCTGTACCTTGAAATCCCCAACACAACAATTTCAGTCCGGACATTGAATACTGTGACTTCCCGAGTCTACAAGTCCAGGCTAAGCCTTGTATTATGTATGTTGAAGGTAACACCGGGTTGGATTGTTCGATAATGATAAGAATGCAGCAGTTTTCCCAGGGTACTTCCAGCCAGAAATATTTGGCAAGTTGCAACTACTACTCAAACACTCTCTGATAATATCCAGCCGCAATAGAGTCCTGATGGGCTGTCAGAAGCCACGAGTTGGGATAAATGCAAGTCGGGAAGTCTAAACATGCACGAGGTGCCTGAAGAAGGAGTGAGACAGGCCAAAACTTCCAATTGAAACGAAACGGTAGTGTCGGTCCTACAAAACCGGGGAAGTCCGAAGTATGGAGAAGGAAGTCCCAAGTGTAAAATTACTTTGGCAGCAGCAGCTGGCAAGGGATGACGAAGATATCGTGCCTGTCATGGTGTGACTAGTGATGCTAGACGTGCCTTCTTTCTCGCACAATTTGTGTATATAATCTGGACGAGCACCCAGGAAGATAATCTTTCATCTTCTCTACTTTTGTCTTCAACTCTTCGCTCTTTGTGCTGCACCTCGTTAAAATCAAAAACTAGCTCTGACTGGATTACTCCAGTACGGTCTATTTCAACATTTCCCTCATCATCCATTCCCAGGATCTACCATTCACTCTGCTTACTGAACAGAAAACAACTTGTTTGTTCGGAAGACACGACCCCTTTGCCGTCTCCAGAAGGACGCGCCTTGCGGATCGTACTTCCTCATATCCAGCCTCTATTGTTTTCATTCTTGTCACGCAATTATAAAGTGTCCACTCTTGCTTCATCACTTGACATTTTTGGAAAGATGGATTCCCAGCTTCAGCCGACCCATCCACTCGTCAACCCTTTGCTCTCTGAAATCTCTCATCCCCATCTACCTGCCTGCCTTACAGAGATTCATTCTCTCGAGCGATAACACCAAGCTACTCCATCTCCCTGCCCAGTTGGGACGTGGCATGGACGGCTGCTAAGCGCCCAGCCCAACATCGCTGGTAACACCCGGTTCCAAACGACAAGGCCAAGCGCGGCAATTCGAGTCTGAGAGGAGAGATTGACAAAAAAGAATCTTATGGTGTTTTCCTGTTCGTTAACCATGGATATCCACTCACCATGGCTCCACGCAAAAGAGCCACTGTCCCCCTGGTCGACGTCCTTGCACCCTCGAGGTAAGCCAGCGTGTCCCGCATGCGTATGGAATCGTCTCTAACCAGTCAGCAGAATAGTTATCGCAGCCATACGCTGAGCGGCGGGTCGGCGTGCATCCATTGCAGTCACGGTGTCACTAAGGGACCCATACGGCATGAATGCGTCACCAATTAGCCGTTAATCTACCTCGCCCAGGACCGATGTTCTTCCAGACGACGCGGGAACCTCCGCCCCCAAGTGCGTCCATTGCATCTAGGCCCGAAAGGGCTCTTCTCAGGGCGGCTGTGTCGAGGTAAGCTTGAACCACAGAGGGGCTAAGTTTGTGGCTAACTCAAGCATACTGATCTTTCGAAGAACAATCGAGAAGACGTCCACCAAGTCTTTGTTACCGCGCGAGAGGCCGCCGCCTTGACCGAAAGAGCGCAGATTAGGAGATAATCGACACAGCCAAGGCAGCCTGAGAAGGGCAAGGACGGGCAGAAGCGGCAGCCATGGCATCAGGATCAGGACTCACGAGCCTTACAGGAGGCCACAGAGACTGGTGATCCATGCCATCCCGACTGTTAACCATCAATCCTACCGAACAGTCAAGTGTGGAACTATTACTGGAATCAAGGGAGAACCACCAGGCCGCGGAGTGTCGTTGATACAGACTGCACCTGAGTTCAAGAAGGACGCCAGAAAAACATGAAGTTGGGAGACAACCAAGCCCGTCTACCATTTTACATACAATCTACAGGGCGGACTACTCTGCAAGACATCTAACTTGGAGCCACGTTTGTGCATTCCCGGAACCGCAGCGCGAGATTCGTTAGTTCTTCAAGGCTTTCTTCTTCACCGTCAACCCTCTCACGAAGAAGCAGCATGATCCACGATGATTCTGGACTGGAACCTTACTTCATTGTGGCTCCCCCGGGCGGCCCAGGTGTCTGTCAGCGTTCACTTACCTAGGGAAACATCCAAGAACCGCTAGGCGCCCAGTGAGCCGTTGTGTGAGTGATCAGCCGATAAAGAAGAGACCCAAGAAGAGTTAGGGTTACATCAGCTGTTGACGGTGATGCTGACTGATATTAAGACCGTGAAAAAGAGTACGTTCAGGGGTAACGGATCTGGAGTTGTTCTATTTAATTGCGTTTTTGCGACCTGTTATGTAGAGACAGAGCGCAACAGATATCTACAGTCAGCTCTGTTGAAATATATGCCGTACTGGAGTAATTCAGTCCGAGCTAGTTTTTATTTTAACAAGCTCAACGCCTAGAACAGGTTACACCCCTTTTACTACGATGCCAGACCACACCTACTCCGAAAATAGGTGGAGTTGATTGATTTTATTCATTGATAAGTATAAGTAATACCGTAGATGTGCCTCTTGGCCAAAAAGCCTTTCAGGAAGTTGACGCCACCATATGGGCAGCTTTGGGAGCATTGTATGTGTGATCCATCTCAGTATCAGCCAGCTATATTTAGACGTGGAGGCCACGGGTCAGTCTGCTTGGTCTTGGTCCAGTCTAGATTATATCCTTGCTATTGCATCACCAAACCAAACTATTCAAACGTCGAGATTATCAAGGAACTAACTGAGGGGCCAGGGATCTAAACCTCTGGTCATTTTGGTTGGTCCCTTGAAGCACATCCATCGCACTAATAGATTGACACCAATCTCGGGTTACGCAGATGCCTCCAAGTCTTTGCACATCTCTTCCCGAGGCCGAAAGACGAGCATCGGTCCGTCATGTCTGGACGTGAAGATATCCTCGAGCTGGAACTCATCCACTCTGCGTCTTCCAGGGGGTCCGTTCACATTCCCAGCCCCGATCCCGACACCCTTTGATTGACGGCTGGGTGGTGGTGCTTCGAAGTCGAAATACCACAGCGTCTTGGCAATGACCAGGCTACTCTCCATGTACGCCAGCGCCTTACCGCCACACGACCGCGAACCGACCGAGAAGACGGCGAACGCGTCGGAGGAGGATGATGTTTGCTCCCCGAGCCATCGCTCGGGTCTGAAGATGAACGTGTCCGGGAAGTACTTCGGGTTGTGATGGATCGCGTACGCACTTATGCCGAAAAGGGTTCCGGGCGGGATGAAATGGCCATCGATGATCAGGGGCCCTGCTGCTGTGTCGTTGGGGTCCTGTCGACGCCAGAGCGTGCCCGGAAGAGGCGGAGACAGGCGCATGGCCTCGTCGATGCAGGCGCGGAGGTACTGGCAGCTGGCGAGCTGGGGACCGCTGGTGATGTCTTTCCCGCTGGCGAACGTGGAGCGAATCTCGGAGCGGAGCTTGGCGTAGCATTCCGGGTACCGGGATAGGTAGAAGAATGTCGCGCTCATGGCGGTGGCGGTGGTGTCGGAACCTGTTTAAAGACAAGTGTCAGACTTAAGTGGTGTCTAATAGAAAATCAAGATTTAAGAAATAAGAATAAAAATTAAAGGAAACCGACCTGCGACGATAAGGAAATTCGCCTCCCACCAAAGCTCCCCCTTGCGTACGTCCCCTCCATCAGCGGCCCTGAGCTCGGATATGAAGGAGTAAAAGTCGCGATCCCCATCCTCATCCCCCCTACTCAGGCGACTCTTGATCATCTTCTCCAACAGTCTGAGATACTTCTCTCTCGACTCGAAGAAGACGCGGTCGAAGATCTTGTCGAAGTACAGTTTCGACAGGAAGAAGACATGATGCCAGATATTCTCACGATAGAGCCCGAACGCGAGAGCTTTCGAGACGAAGCGGTTCTCCTCTCTCGTCTGGGCTTTCAGATCGTATCCGAAACTGAGCCGGGCTACGATGTCGAGCGCGAGCCATCGCGTCCGCTCCGTCATGTTGACGGCCTCGGACTGGCGAGTGTGGGCGAGGAGCGCGAGCAGGTATATGTCGATCTGCTGCAGAACTGTGGGCTCGAATGACTTTGTCGCGCGCTCTGTCAGGGCGGCGCCGACCATGCGCCGCTTGGACCGGTGCAGGGCCTTGTCGAGCGAGGTGAAGACGTTGTCGACGTTGTGGCGCACGGATGCGCGGTATGTGTGGGATTTGACGACGCGGTCGTTTTGGTAAATGTCTATATCATATGGACATAACATTTTAACCATTATAAAACCTCATGTGTAAATAGATGAGTCTGGGGGATGCTCACCATGCAGTGCCGTAACGGTGTTGAAGACTAGGCGGTTGGGCGCGATCCTTACAACGGGCCCTAGGAGTCAACTCATTCTGAGCTTTTTGATCCCTAATTTTATGATACTATCTAGAAAATAGCCTTGGGCTAAACTGACCATAGGCCTCGTGGTGCTCGTAAATCCTCAAGTGCAAGTCTTGGCCACGGCATGGAAGCCCGTGTACCAGTCGGTCAACTTGGCGAGCCAAGGGCCCGGGTAGCTGCTGAGAGGATGGAGGAATAAAAAGTATGTTGCGTAGAGGCTGAGCTGCATGCATGGTGAGAAGCTAATCTAGGGATGACTTGAGAATATGATGAATGGGCGTGGTATATCTTACCCCGCCAATGATGAGAGCCGCAGCGGAAGCGGCGACGGAATAATCAGTCGTGAGCTTATCGAACATGATTTCCCTACGTGTGTATGAAAATTGAATGTTTTGATGAGGTTGAGTTTAGGTTGGAGCCCGGGGAATGAAACAGGGCGAGGAGAGTTAGGTTAATCTATCTAGCAAGCAGCTTACCCCATCAAAGGCAAGGGATCAGATTCGGATCCGAAGACGCCGGCAGGTAGGACACCAACAGCATATCGGACTCAAGCTTCTCCTTTGTTCACGAGGTAACCTTGGAGTAAACGAACATTTCCTGGCACGTTAGCTTTTCTCTCTACAGAAACTCACGGGCACCGACGCTACTTGATTATGATCATCGATAGCTCCACGCCGCGCATAATTGATCCGGTAGCGCAAAGCAAGTCTCTTGTCACTAATGGAAAGCTTTCGCGCCTTTAGAGATGCAGCTTTCTATATATGTTGAACATTCGACTGCGTTGCATCCTATCTAATACTGGAGTTGTAGGCAACGCGGGGGCGCCAGGCAATGTGAGGTTCAAGAGCGAGGCAACGCGAGGTACCAGAGCTAGGCAACGCGAGGGGATCATGGCAACGTGAGGTCCAGGAGTCAGTCAACCCGAGGTTGAGGAGGGCAAGGCAACGTCAGGAGGGCAAGGCAACGTGCAGAGGCAACGTGCCAGAAACAGTGGTTTCATCCTCGTCACTCGGATTCAGAATGGTGCAAGGTCCGTTGTGGCTCATGTGCTTTTGTGGCTTAACCAATCAGACCTTTGCGGAGCTCATCTTACATGTACTTGGTATTGGTAGGTCAGAACTTCTCAAACTTCACCCTCCTCAGCTCTTAATTATCCCTGCCCGTACCATGTCTCGGAAGGTAAAGCTTTCCAATCAAGATGGTACCTACGTACATATAGATACAGCCAAAGGCCGCCCATATTATGCGCTCAAGCACCAGTGAGGCACGGCTAACCAGCGCGTCTACAAGGCTTAGGTAGAAATGGATACTTGTCGTGATAGTGCAGCAGGCCTGTCGGTTCTGCAGCTTAATCGACGGCCGCCCTGTTTCGCGGAGCAGGCAGCAGGCTCAGATCCCAGTCCGGCGATGGCGAGGTCAGTTCTTCGTTACACGCACGCACTACCGGTCATTATTTTGGGACGGTGAGAGGTAGAGGATGTATAAGGCGCTGTTCCCAACGGATGAGGAAGAAGAGGCAGAGTCCGGTCTTATTCTCCTCCACCCCAACCTGCAGCATCCACGACTACCTACTGAGCCAGGGCAGAGGTAGAGCAAAAGCAGCAGCAGACCACCAGTGTAGTATTGAAGTCACTCTCTCTCACCCTCTTCTTTTGATTTGCAGATCAATGACCAGGTACTACTGGGCCTCTCCTACAACTCAACTTGTTGGTTCAGAAGCGAGACCCGGCCCTTGCCACGCCAGGACTTTGCTTCGTTCTGCCTTGCCAATGGCAGCTTGGAGCAGGGCTCACCTCAGCTTGCAACCTTCCGACTTTGGTTGGCCCATCCAACTCCAATCGCATTTCGCCTATTATTTGCAGTTTCAGCCCAAAGGCGCTGGCTGAGATTGATTTATATCTAAGGAGCTCCTAGAAAGTAAAAGGTACAAACAACATACCAATTGATCTCCCCAGCTGGCACCATGCTTTGCGACAAATGCCAGAATATCAGGCTTCCTCATCCGAAGATTAAGACGAGAAAGGGACCATGGCCCGACCCTCATATCTGTCTCGTCCGGCATCATGCGACTTTCGACCATCTTATAACATCTGCTGACCAAGGCTGTGAGATCTGTCAATACTTTCGGCCTTTTATTGAGTACGTGAGGGCCAGGCGCCATGGTCTGGCTGAGCGGACGCAGTCCGATTGTCCATCCACACAGCTAGTCGGCTGTACGCACGATGACCCTTTTTCTTCGGCTCGTAAAGCTTCGACAGTCTCTTTAGACAAGGAGGTCGGTTGCGGATACACGCCTCGCGATGGGCCGAAGTGCTATGTTGGCCCAGGACAATACTACCAGGAAGTCAACTTAGAAGGAAAATATATATACTCTGAAGATGATGAGGAATGGGACCCACGCCGTATGGAAGAGAAATGTGCCTTAATAGAAGCTGACGACGCCAGGTACGAGTCCGAGTTCTGTGAGCGGCTGAGGAAACTTGGGCTCGAGTCCGACGATGCATCCAAAGGTTCCGAGTCTGGAGAAAAGCCGGAAGCCACTATGACACCCGAAGCGAGATATTCAGACAAGATACAAGCGGTCAGATCGCTCAAGTACGCCGAGCTTCAATGGGTGTCCCCGACTATGGACGAGGCTAATATCAAGGCCGATCTGCCAGAGCAGTTATGGGTCTCCATAAGCCATCTGGAGGATTCCTGGACGCCTGGTCATATGAGACACAGTTCCTGCGTTGCGAGACTAACCGCTGCCTCCATCGACAACATGGATATGGAGATGCATACACAGATCTGCGTCAATGGTGATCAGACTTACTCGCGGTTTATGCTGGCTTTTATGTATCCGGAAATCTGGAAGTACCGCCCGATTATCTGTCGATACCGCAGAAACGGCCGAAGCAGAACTTACACCCAGTCCTCGAATTTTATCAACGTCGCGGTAGGTCGACTCCAACTCCGCACGGGTACTGCCGTTAATAATGACGAGTTCAGGCGCAACCTTCACCACTAACCCGCCCATACACGGCCGAGAGGTGGCGGAAGATCCGACTGATCCTTGGGTCTTCGAGTTAGCCCAGGGTTGGATGACGGAATGTGGAGCCAACCACGAGAGATGTAGTCTCCAAGGCGATTCTGGAGCGCCCACCCGTCTGGTAGATGTCGGATCCAGCGGCGACAGCACTGTGAGTTGTATATAACCGGAAGGTCCTTAACCTTGGCTTTGGGTTTGCCGTTACGCTTTGCCACGTTAAGTCACTGCTGGGGTCCCGACGCGAGCGGCATCCACAAGTTGTATATGGGGGACCTCGTGAGGTTGACGACAGAAGGGGTCTGTATAAGCAAGTTGCCACAAAACTTTCAGGACGCCATCACAATCACGCGTGGACTTCGTCTACCATACTTGTGGATTGATGCACTCTGCATTCTGCAAGATTCCGAAGTAGACTGGGCTCACGAAGCTTCCAGAATGTCCCAATACTATCGTGGCTCTGAGGTGACCATCTCGGCAGTGGCCGCTCCGAACGCACATCATGGGATTCTGCTGCCCCGGCCCGTTCTCAAGCGTCCGCCCCGCATCGATACAGAAGCGGGGAGCCTGTATCTCCGACCGCTGCCGCCAGACAGCATCACGGTGATTGCCCCGGATAACGATTCGCGTCTTCGGAGGGGCGTGACCAACCTCCCTCTAAACAAGCGCGCATGGGCACTGCAGGAGAGACTGTTCTCGAGACGGATATTGTACTTCACCGAGGAGCAGATGATCTGGCGTTGTCGAGAAAGGGTCACGGCGGAAGACGGCCAGTACGTTAAAGACGACAAAGGCGGTGGCCCCGACCAGCGAAGCGGCATCATCATAGACATTTTCCGGGAGAGAGTTGTCGGGAAAGAGAAGAAGCTGGCCCCGCCTTCCCTAAGCTCCACGGGCTGGTACGCCTTAGTGAGGGAGTATACCCAGAGGAAGTTGACCTATCCCAGTGACTTACTGCCTGCCATCTCCAGCTTGGCCCACGAAATCCACCGTTTGACCAACGTCCGTTACGTCGCGGGGGTATGGCTCGGTAACAGGCGCACGATTATAGAAAGCTTGATGTGGAACCCAGTCCAAAGGAGACACGACACCACCGCCCCGAAGCTATGCCCATCGTGCAACGGCTCGCCCAGCTGGAGTTGGGCTTCGGTCGTCGCCGAGATTGAATTCCCATTCGTCGACGGAGACGAGATGATGTGGAAGCCGGGACTCGATCCAACGTTCCTTTCTGCCATGGCGATACCGGCTTCGGCGGACCATCCCTTTGGGAGTGTCACCAGGGGCCAGATCAGTTTCGAGTGCTGGATACACAAGTACGGCGGCGTGAGAACATACGACGAGCTGCGGGACAAGGGGGTTGTGTCTGATCCGACTTACTCTCACTCATATTTGACGAGCTCTGATCCCAACTCGCCTCGCGCCGACCCGTTCGCCGACTTTGACCTCGATCAGCCCGATGACCTGTGGTGGCCACTCAAGCAGACAGCGTTCGCCCTTGCATTCATGGTCTACACTACCCTTGACGGCAGCGAAGACATAACGGTGGCCGTACAACATTTCCTGCTATTAGAGGGTCTCCCAGGAGCTGGCCATGTATACAAGAGAGCTGGGATGGCGCACACGGATCGCGGGACGTTGCTCCCAATTGACAAGGAGAATGGCTGGACAAGGACAAGGATTTCAATTGTCTAGACTAGGGGCCACTGGACGTAAAGATGAGGAGGAAAATCGAAAAGCAGGAAAGGAAGAACATTGGGTGCCTATGTGCTTAAGTGACCTGGTAGCGCCAGGTAGGCCTGCGGTTATTTGATATGAGAGGCTTTCTAGCAATGTGAGTTTTCTTTCCAGTTTTTAAGGCTCCCATTCTAACAATTCGACACTTCTACACACTAAAAGAAACACCACTTTAGACCCTGTACCCCTGAACCCCTATTCTCTCACAGTCCTAGTTTGGTATATATTAAAAGGTTGAACCTACGTACAGTGCAGAATGCCACGGTCACCACCTGGGAGACCCGGCCAGTCAGCGCATCCACGGGATTAACTTGGAAAGAAATGAATGAATTGAATTGAATTCCTCGTGTTGGTTTGTGAGCGAGATCGCAGTAGACTGCTTCATTTGGGCCCTTGGCAGTGTGCTGGGGTACTGAAACCGTGATATGTAAATAAGGGGTTTAACCTAACCTAGTTAGAGGTTGAGGTGATTCATTCTTTTTATTGCATGTCGCGATGGTTTTATGTGGTGAGCTACCCCTGCGGATGACAGCCGGAAATGAAAGCTCATTTCAAGCAGACCCCCATCACTTCCCATCACCCATCTGGGTACGCAAATCTCGCGGTTGAACCAGGTCGGATCCAGTTGACAGTAGATACTGCTCTCGCCGTCTTGGTCTCCATATTCTTTTGCTTTGTATTCGGGTTTTACGTTGCAAAGTAATATGGCGCCTCTATCGCCTCTTCACCGCAGTCAATCGTCTCTCAAGGGCATTGCCAATTTCTCTACAATGCCACCTTTGAGAACGGACCAGCGCTCCGTTGCCAAGGATAGATTCGACCGTATTACCAACTTCTTTAACACCGATGACCCTAGTGACCGTAGTCCTTACAATCGCTCTCAGCTCATCCGCTCCACCTACGAGTACGCACTCTCCGAGCAATTCCAGGACAATCTATTGCGTGCCTTCTTTCAGGCCATGACGCTCTCGTTGGACGACGATGGCGATATCAACTTCGACGAGCTCCGACCGAAATTCGTTGGATTCGCGGATTATCTCCTGGATAGCTTCTTTCTGCCTTGTTAGACCTTATATATGATTGCCTCCTTCCGTTTCCGAGTCATCGCTAAGAATTGATAGTGAAAGCTTCTACAAAGGAGACGCCCCAACCCACACCGACTTACCATTCCCCAGTCCAGGAGGCCCAAGGAGCAGCACAAGATTCTGTGGGAAGTCTGGCCCGAGTAGCGGCTCTGCGGGGCGAATGTCTTCTCCGGGACCGCCATCGCTGTGTAGTATCGCGGAAATTTGATCTTCTTGAAGCAGAGAAGCGGTGTAAGCGTGACGACGATAACGCTCGAGACGATGATGGGAATTTGTTTGCAGGAGCGCCATTTGATTCCTTACATTGCTTGGAAGTTGCCTATATACTCCCCCACTCTCTGACAAATGCTAATGCAAAGCACGAATTAGTAAGTTGTGCTTCCCTATATTTACCTCTTTCTATATATAACCTATCTTCAGGACAGCGCTAGAGAAGCTGCGCTCACAATCCTTAACATGATCGATCATGGAGTTACGCATCTGATAGAAGGCACCGATATTGACCGGCCACGCAACGCACTCACTCTTACCTGCATGCTACATTCGTGGTTTGGCGATTTCAAGATTTTCCTTGAGCCTGTTCAAGACGAGAAGCAGTCACATACCTACCGTATCAACTCATTTCTCCATCCGTGCCTCTGTAGCGGTATAGGCCTACCTGTTACCCGCACACTGTACCTCACTAATAATACCCGGACAATCGACCCTCCCTCGCCCCGGCTTTTGGCCGTTCATCGTGCTATTGCGCATATTCTCCACCTCTCGGGAGCGGGGGAATATATCAACAGGTTGCTTCAAGATATGGAAGAGAAAGGTATAGTGGCGGATGGATCTACCGACGTGGGCCGCTTGGTGAAGCTGAGCTTGTCAGGGTGGCTGGACAGGGAGTGCTATGTGTAATTAGATGCCGAGGGAATGTCTGTATTTACCAATTGCACTTTCCAGAATGGGCTTGATTGGTTGATCTAGATAATAACGTTTTATAATAATAACTTGCACCTTTATTGCTCTTGTCCTCCTTTTAATTACTCCTTTTCTAAAAATCACAATCCTTGCATACAAATCCCTAAGTGATGGCCCTACCAGATAACGACCAACATGCAGAGGATGGCGCGGAGCTGGCAAATGGGCTGCATAGAGGGTTATTTCATTTGATGTGATAGGAAGTCCAGAACTCATAACAGAGCGACTATCAAACACTGGGCTGAGATACGTGTAAGCAAGGCCTAGAGTCTTCCAAGTCTGCCCTCTGATCGAAGCGAGAATGCCCTGGACTGGGCGCAATCGGATGAGCTTGGGTTGGGCATGGTAAAATTCATGTTGGAGAGGCGCTGTGGTCGGGGTTCTGCTGATTTCCGCAGGCTAGGTTAGCTCCTCTTGTGGTTGAGATGCGTCAAATGCAGACGCGGCAATGCAAGGCACGATGCAGATCTTGTGCGGTCAGACCAGATCCAGTTTCGGATTTCTTGGAAGCCTAGAAGCAAGGAGCAGCACCGTTTGGAATGGGGCTTGGCACGCGCAGCAGCACGGCCACAACTACTGCCGATAGATATTACAATTCATGCATAAGTAAGCATCGGTGAGTAACCAAGAAGGATATGGTAAAGAAAAGACCGACAGGGCGTGGGAAATGTTCGATAGCGTGTATAGTCTTGTGGCTAAGGGAAATCGTGGACGGGCATTGGGCACTCAAGGCACAGAAAAGTACTTCCTCATTCCTTGGCTCCGGCTTAGTTCAGTTTGTTGTGCATGTCTTCGTGTCGGAAAAGTGATGTAGAAAATTGTAACTCGGAGTTGCATTCCTACATCCGTCGGAGTAATATAGAAGTTCTATCCCGATCTCATTTACAGGGTCCGGCAATAGCTACCCCTGCCAGATTGGCCCCGGCAGGCAACTCTGTGGCTCTCTCGCACACGCCTGATTGACTTGTCATTCATTTCCCTTCCTCTGCCCAAATAGAAGCTATTCTACCTAGGCTAGATATTCCCGAGTTTCGATGACGTCTGTCCTGAAAACATATATGTTTTGGACATCGTCATCGCTTAAAAAATGAGAAATGAAAGGATACGCTGTCCCTGCAGAACACTCCCTTGTAAACATTTCAGATTTGGATCACGTCCTGCATCCCCGCACATACATGGGCCCTGTAGCACTAGATACCGATGACCAGGGTAAAAGGACACCAATTAAACCCCGGCGGGTCTTGACTAAAACCTTTCCCCATTCCCATTCAGGAAGGATCCCGACTTTCACAGCCCCGTCTCGAGTCTTGGCCAAAAAACATCCTATTCGGGAGGTGCTTTTGCCTTTGTAGATAGAGATCACACTTGCCCCCAACGAGGTTAGGTAAGCCAGGTTCATCATCAACTAAGGTTAGATAGATCTACGCCGCACGACTGCATATCGGACTAACACAAAGAGTGTGAATAGTGGCAGATTGCAATCTGCCTTGGGTCCTTTTCAGTTTGAGCTAGGTTAGTTTTCTTTCCCTGGCTGCAGAAACGCGATCATGAGGTCTCGCGTACGAGGATGTCGGAGACTTTTCTCCAATACCTCAGCTCGCCTTGGGGGAGTCCGGACTTTTAAGTAAAAGTCCATCTTTTGGGAGGATTTCAGAATTTTATATAAAGTCCATCCACGGTCCTGAGCTCAGAAGAAGATTTTTTCGGGGTTCATATCGCCATATTCTATACCTTCATCTCGACATGCGTCACTCCACCGCCGCAGCTCTTAGCCTCTGGTCTTCTGGCGCTCTTGCCAGGTTCCTAGGACCGCTGAACCCAGCCCCTGTGGACCTGACCAGTCGCTCGAGCATCGTGCGTTCACGATGGGAGAGCCTGACGTCTACTTTCCAAGCACACTTCGCGAGCAAACATCACGACTCTCCCTATCCGCCCTCGACAACATCACCTTCTCGCTCGGTCTCTTCTCCGCTCACAGCGACGACGTTCTGCAGTACCACCACACGGGCCCGGACGTGCAGAAGTCGACCCTGGGCGTCAACAGGGTCGACGGCGACAGCGTCTACCGCCTGGCCAGCATGTCCAAGGTCATCACCGTGTACGCCGGCCTGCTGCTCCTCGACCCGAGCGACTGGCACAAGCCGCTGACGGAGATCTTCCCGGACATCTCCTCCTTACCTGCAAACGACCCCGTGCACCACGTCCAGTGGAAGACCATCATACCCTTCGCGCTCGCGTCGCAGATGTCCGGCCTCCCGCGCGACGCCGTCCCCTTCTCCGTCGGCGAGCTCGCGTACGACTACTACTTCGGCCCGAACCCCATCGATCCCACAACACTGGGCCTGCCTCCGCTGACGCTCGACAGCGAAGGCGTCGACGTGCCGTGCAAGAGTGCCGCTTGTTCGGGCGTCGAGTACATCGAGGGCGTGCAATCGCCCTCCTTCCCCGCGTTCCAGACCCCGGGTTACGCAGACACCAACTTCGTCCTGCTCGGCCGCGTCATCTCGCAGCTGACGGGCCTCCCGCTCAACGAGGAGTGGTTCCAAAAAGCCGTCTTCCAACCCTTGAACATGACGCGCACGTCCAGCCTCTCGCCCACGGATAAGGATAAACCGTATAACGGGTACGTGGTCGCGGGCGACCCGGCCGTGTTCGCGTACCAGGGCGAGATCAGCACGTCGTCGGGCGGCGTGTTCTCGAGCACTTACGACGTCGCGAAGCTGGGCCGGAGCATCCTGCGCTCTACCCTCCTCCTTTCGCCGGAGCAGACGCGCGCGTGGATGAAGCCCACGGCGTTCACCGCGGGTCTGGAGTTCGCGCTGGGACTAGGGTGGGAGATATACCGGTACACGGACCGCAGCAAGACGGGCGTGGTGACGGACATGTACACGAAGTTGGGGGACGCGGGCAACTATGCGAGTTTCCTCGTGCTCGTACCCGATTACGACGTCGGCTTTTCCGTGCTCTCGGCCTCGGGGCTCGCGAGCGCGAAACAGCGCAGCGATGCCGCGCATCTCCTGGCCGATCTCCTGAGCGAGAGCTTGTTGCCCGCGCTGCGCGACCAAGCGGGGAAGGAGACGAGGACGAGGTACGAGGGCGTGTATACTGCCGCCGCCTCTTCTTCTTCTTCTTCTTCTAATGCTACATCGAAGATCACGCTGCGATTCAACGATACGCCCGGCCCGTCGTACGGGCTCACGCTGGCCGGGATCGTGAACAATGGCGTGGACATGCTGGCGTATTACCAAGACGCGGTCGGCAAAACGGGGCAACAACTCGTGCTCGCGCCGTCGACATACGATGAAGGAAAGAAGCAGAGGGCTTTCGTGGTCACGGCCGTAAAGCCCCCGGGAGCGAGTTACACGGGTCTGTTTTCCAAGCAGTGGGCCACGAATGCCGAGTGGATCAACAACAACGCCGTCACGTATGGCGGGCAGGCCTTTGGCACCATCTACGTGGATGAGGATGAAGATGGTAGGGCCATTGCTGTTTCGCCGGCCGTGTTGAGGGGGAAGAAGTTTGTGAGGGGGTGATTGGGGGGGCTTACATGCCATGTCTATCATCAGTAGTAGGGGAGTGTGGTGTGTGATGTTTGTGTAGGAGATGGGACGGGAGGATTATAAAATATCCAGGGTCCATTTGTTTTAATACCTGAGATAGTTGATTGTTTTTGTATAATACTATTGTACACCAGCCAGGCCATTTCAGCCTGTGATATAATAATTACATGTTTACAGGAGATGGTAGTTGGATTCCTTTCCTGTGATGATGGTGATGATGATACTATTACAAGATATTATTACATTTTGAATGTTTCCTTCGACACTTGAGAGTGTGGGGAAAAAAGCTCCCAAGTTAGGTTAGTCTAGAAGCCTCCAGTGCCCTCCTGTGGTCTTCTAAGCCGGCCCTGGAACTCTTCCTTGGAGATGGGCTGGTTGACGGAGATGCCCTCGTCGACGCCGCGCTCCTGGTGCACCTCCTTGACCTTGTTCGTCTTGTGCGTGACGGAGGGCATGACGGTTTCTGTGACACATAGCAAAATCAATTAGCATTTATCCCGACTATCTACTCAAACAGTATTTTTATAAAAATGCACAAAGTTTTAAAGACTTAAAGACTCACCCTTCTCAATGACAGGCTGTATAGTCTCATGCAGGTGATGATGGACATGCTCGGACGCCTGGGCCGGCTGGCGGGTCGTCTTCCTCTCGACGCCGCCGGCGGCCTCGCGCGAGACGTCGTGGAACTGGGCCTGCTTGCGCTCGTGCGCGAGCCGGGCCTCCTGGTCGCGGTCGTGCTGGAAGGTGCGGCGCTGCGTCTCCCCTTGCTCGTACATGTGCTCCTCGGGCATGACCTCGCGGTCCTGGAGCGGCTGGACCGTCGTCTTGTAGTGGTCCTGGTGCCGCTCCCGGTCGATCAGCGTCTGCTCGACCTGCTCGTGCTGCTTCCGCACCGTCTCGTGCTCCACGGCGGGCGCGGTGCGCTGGTCCAGCGTCGGCGCTTCGCCGGTGCGGCTCTTGGTGTTGGTCGTCGACGCGGAGGCGGAAGAGGCTGAGGCGCCGGCGGTGCCTTGGGCCCCCTGGTCCTCTTTCGAGGAGCTCTTGCCGCCATGAAACATCTTGTTGATGGCGGTCGATGCGGCGTCCATGGTGCTGGTTGGTGAGTGATGGATGGATAATGGTAAGCTGGGGATAAGAGTGTGTGTTCAAGCTGTAGGTAGGTAGACAGGATAAGGACAGAGAGAGAGAGAGAGTTTGGGGAAAAGGTTGAGATTGTCAACAATGGGCAAAGGCTCCTATTTGAAATCTTCCAGGGCTAGAGAAAAGGCTCCATCAACCCTCGCCCTACTTCATCATTATGATCCCCCTTAACCCAATGTGTATGAGATCAGAGGTTCACATGCGAACCATTGTGTTCTATGACCTGATGTCCAGGTAACCGTCCGACTAAGCGGATTGGTACTCCATCAAAGTTTCGGCCGTCCTCACGCGACCAAACCTTACTTCTGCGGTTACTCTCAACCTCATCTGGCGTTACTGGTATCTGAGTTCGCCTTGACGTGTACAAAGCGTACGGATCATCAGACACTCGTGACTCGCTGCTGATTGTACGTTCTTTCGCTGGCCGTTGTCGATATGGTCAGCTCTTTCTCGTAAAATCCGTACGGTGTAAGCCCGTCATCAATTGCAGTATACTTGTTCCCGAGTTTAGTCATACGGGGTGAGGTCGTTCTGCCGCGCCACTTCTGTGGCTTCCACGCTTGTGAATATGCACAACCCCGCCTTTGTAAAGTGTCAACCTCATAGTTTAGAATCCATGACGAAAGGGGCCAGTAATTCAACCGTTTAGTGTGAGGAGGCCCGTATAAGGTTATGTCATCGCTCTACCTTATTGCGGTATTGTAGGCTCCTGTCTCGAGGAGACACTCACACAGGTCATTACAAAGCAAACCGTTGACATCGTTCCTATTTGGTGTTGTTGGCCCAGGATGAGAACCTTATGGAGCTCCTAAAGGCTTAGAAACTCGTCCGTCGTCGCTCGGGTCTGATTGTCCGTCCGAACTCTGCGGTCGTAATTCGTCGTAGGCACTTTGCCGAGACGGGCGAAATAATTGGGAGTCCTGGATTAACCAGAAAGCTGCGACTTATCTCTGTCTGCATTGTCATGGAGTGGTCTATATAGTGATAGAATATGACATGTGACGAACGGTCCAGAAAACGTAAAGCACACCGTAGAAAACGGCCATGATGAGCCAGCTGCCCAGGAGCGTCACCCAAGTAGGGTGCATACTTATCAACCTTTTATAAGACCAACTAAAAAAATGAAGGAAGCTTAGCGAGGAAACGACTAAGAAATAGATGAATTTTTTGGTCAGTGTCCATGACCGGCGGCTTGATCTCGGTCGCCAATTGTCTAGGTATAATCCAAGGAACACGCCGGAGATGAATGTGGCGGGATATGGTGACACGGCTACGCTGGCGAGCGCTATCCCGGTGAACCACGTCTCGACCACGGTGTGCATCGGTGGAAAAGCAACACCGAACCCTAGCTGGTACACGGAGAAGACGCAGCCCTGGGTGTAGAGGAGTATCGCGGCCCAGAGGACGACCATGCCCGGGCCCAACCATTCGGCGTCGTGGTATGCGACTTCATCAGTTGTGTCAGGTGACGTGGTGGTGATTGATCCATCTCCTTCCGTCGTAACTCCTAGTTCGTTGTTAGTCGTTATGGTTTCGCCAATAATGGGTAGGAGCGTATCCATCTCAGTTGACGTCGACGCAGGTGCACTTCCAGCCCGATCCCTCAACAAATCATGGACAGAATTTCGCGGCAGAGGAAGGCGCCTATCGAGTGGCCAGCCCGTCCGAACCCTGTTTTCCTGGCGAGGCACCACTACTGGGCCGAAACGTTTCCAGAGCAGTCACAATCGGCGCAGCTAGAAGAATGACGGGAAGAACTCGTCCGAAGGTCCATGCACTTTCGGCGTCGCGGACTACGTGTTCCCTTATCGACAGAGCGCTCGCTAGCCGGACCGTCCCCCAAAACAGGAGGATACAGAGCCAGTGTACCTAATCCCTCCAGCCTCGAACATTAATACGTACTTGTATTGGTAATATTCGGCGAGTGGGTAAATGGGGCTGAATGAGTACCTACCTCAGCTGCGACCGAGTTCACCAGATCAGCATTTATACGAAAAGAGAGTAGTATGGCCGAGAGGAACATCTGGTTGAGGTTATGTGCGGGCACGTCGCCTCGGGGGCCCATGTAGATCGTTGATCCCAACCCGGTACGTTTCCCTCGGAGACGCACCAATGCGTACTTCATCAAGAGCATCAATCTCAAGCCTGGCGCTTTGAAAGGTCCGAGAGGTTTGTGGAGGTAACTATTTGCAAAGACCGACAGGAACCGGAACAGTCTGACCGTCCGTACAACAAAGCTGGCGATCAGCAGCGCGGACGAGAACGTCATCGACTGTAGCGCATGGGTCTGCCCCAATTGCGGTCTGTCTTTGCCACAGGGGCCGTCGCACGACTGATCCGCATCGTAGGCGTACTTCCTTCGCTGTTTCAGAAAGTTGAAATAGCATATGGCAGGAGAGGACTCTTCTGCGAGGGTGAAGTGTCTTCTGTTACCATGGCGATCCCAGTCGAAGAATGCTGTGGGCACGAAGGCCGCCAACAGCATCCCCAACAGGACCAGAGCGAACACGTATCGCAGGACCTTCTCCCACGGTCTATCATACAGGTAGCGCCTGAGCGTCGTGAGGCCTATCATGTGGGTTACGCACGTGAACCAGGCCAGGAAGACGACAACCTGCCAGTGGTAGGCTGAGAGGCCGCATTCAAGCGCGTTGTAGCCACTTATGAGAATGCCAAAGCCGGTCAGGAGCTGTATATCGCATAAACTGCGAATGCACTGGAAGGTTGGACGTTACGTCACGTCAGATGTATATTCCCGCGCCTTATTAAACAGAAACATGTCGGCGCCCTTACCAAGTCGAAGGCCTCGGTGACCTGGGCTCGGCGAGAATCCCAAACACGGAGAGTCCTGGGATTCGAGATCAACCTTGCCGCGTTTCCACGTATCCAATGTAGAAAGGTGACGTCGATGGGATTGGGCCGCCACCACGAGGGGTTAGAGGTGGCTGGAGACGATGAATGGTCTGCCAGGTCCATCTGCCTTCTCCTGGAAGGGGTATTTCTCCGGGTCATATGCTATCAGATAGTTGCACAAGGCAAGAATGAAGACGAAGTACGTCGTCCCAACGAAGCCAATGATCACCTCTCTCCCACAGTCAGCTTGGAGACTACAAATTTGTGTTGGTAGTTTGGCTTACCCCCTTGCCTGCAATGTCTGGGTAAGGCTGGAGCGCCAGATGAATTCGTCTGGGCTCTGAGCAATCGAACGTCGGACATTGATACATGTCGAGTTTCCGAATCACAGGAGCGAAGTGTCGATAATATGCCGAGGGAGACCATGAAGACTTTATTACCTGCAACAGAGTCACAGTAGCCATCCCTGGTGTTTGAAGTCGTGTACGGATTCAAGTCAAGTTCCATATTTTCTGCCGGTTAGTAAGTCTGCCAGGAAATTGCAGGATGCCAACTCGGCCCCCACGACAGGGCATATTATTAGCTTGAGCGTTACACTCATCACGTCTTTGCTAGGATAAACTCCTCCTTAGCTTGGCGGTTTCACACGCCCGCTTGGTCCTGGCCCCCAGTGGCAATGGTCCAACGTCGAGGCTCACAAGCGCGTCTTACTGGCAGGTGTCCTAAGCGTTTCCTATCGCCAGGGATACCTTCAAAAGAATGAAAAGCTTTCCTATGGAGAACTCTGTCCATTTAAGGTGCTCACGCTACGGCAATAATTTGTATGTGTCGATGTGTGTGTGGGTGTGGTGTAGGTCCATATGGTATTGGGATGGAATCATGAAAATGACCCTCGGGATCAACAAGTCCCTGATGACGGATTGTGGCTTGTCACTGCATCTTCAGTGTTCACACAGGAAACGCCACATTAATATGAACCTTGCGCCACAGACAACACAATCTGTACAGCATACAGTGACAGGAATATATGAACAACCCACACTGTGTTTCTATGTAACCTGTCAAACAGAATTCCATATCCTAAAGACTGTGACCTAATCTACCTACTTAGACACTCATTGACTCATGTAGACTAGGCAGAGCCGGGCTCAGCCAACTCATCAAGCATTTTTTGGATGGCTTCGTTGCGGTGCTCAAGCATATCAATATCGAGGATGAAGTCCCATCTCGGCAGCAGGTTCCCTGCCTGCTTCATCTGTATCCCCGTCTGACCGCCTTTATCCAGGAGCATCATCCCCGTTTTCACGCTCGACTCGACAATCCGCTGGGTGCGGGGGCGGCGGACATGATCATAAGCCACCAGGGCTGCCTGCGCCTCCTTAGGCGACTTCGCGCGCCCGCGCAAGGTAGAGAGAATGAGAGTATCCTCGATGGACATTCCACCGCCAGAGCCATGCCAAGGGGTCGTAGCATGCGCCGCGTCCCCCATCACGCAGACGGGCCCGGAGGCATAGGTGCGTGCTGGCGGATGCTCCCATAGGTACATGGCCGTTTGTTCCGGTGCTTGGGAGAACAGCAGCTTATGGACAGCTTGGCGGAGAGGTTCGGGCCAGTTGGTGTACAGCTTGGCGATCTCGTCGGCAGTAACTTGTCGACGCCACTGATTCGGCGGCTGAGGTCCCTCGTCATCCGAGGCAACGACGAATTGGACCTTTCTCCGTCGCTCAGGACATTGTGCAAGATGTAGGCCCCTTCGCCGACCCATGAGTACTCGCGAGCGTCGGCGGCATTCACAAGATGTGGGCCCATGACAGCATGGGCCTCTTCGTAGGGTATACCAGCCATGATGAGCCATACCCCGGTGTTCCTGGGCTGAGCAGCAGGGTCATCTTTGCCGAGCACATGTTGCCGTACGACGCTGTGGATGCCGTCGGCTCCGACGAGGATATCGCACTCATGGCTTGTCCCATCGGCAAAGCTTAGGGTGACAGAGCCATCAGGGTTTCGGTTGATTTCCTCTAACTTCTTGGAGGCGTGCATACGCTCCGCCGGTACACCAGCGAGGAGTTGCTGCAAGTAGGCCCCGCGATGGATAATGCTTGTGAGACGCTTCCCAGAGCTGTTGTCAACTTCATCAATGACCTGTCCTTGGCCCTCGCCCTCGGCTATCATGAAGCGGACGCCTTTCATCGGGACAGCACCGGCACGTCGCAGGAGTTGCGGGGCCGGCGGGCCTAGAAGATCGAGGGCTGCTTGTGCATTACGGGTGATTCCTATAGCCATTCCCTTCTCTTCAAAGGCCGGGGCCGACTCGAAGATGTGGACGTCAAGATGAGGGTATTGGAGAAGAGCTCGGATTAATGAGGCGCCAGCGAGGCCGCCGCCCGAGATTGCTACACGAATCGGTTGAGACATTGTACGTACTCAGAGACAATATTTTTTACGGAGTTTAAGAAGTCTTATTTCAACCGGAAGGTTTTTTTGGGGAAATACTGCGAGATAAATGAGATGATGGCTCGAAGAGATGCTTATCCCTTACCGTGCCGTCTCCTCCTCATCATCATCATCCGCTGTCACACCATACCGCAGTGTCCCAGAAGAGGCAATTCAGCAGGCTGGATCAACTTTCGCAGGCACAACGGGCGCATGCGTTGCAGTGTGAGGGTCTTGCAGCAAGTTGGGCATGTCTTCTACCAACTGCATCGGAAGGGCTCAAATTTGTTGGTTCTTGAATTGAAATGGTGCAGCACAGCGGAGACCGAATTAGAAGATTGGCGAGTAACAAGGGCTGTGTCTGTATGAACTCCACCTTTATTGTGACAATTTTCCGGGGGACCGGCGGCAAGGGATCGGTCAAAATGATTGCGAGCACAAAGAAGGGAGGTCGGGTGCCTATGTCATCCCAAGTTCACAGCAACTTTCAGAGACACTTAACCTACCTCCTGTGTCACCAGGTAACAGCTTAAGATAATTACCGATACGCGGTGCTC
This sequence comes from Xylariaceae sp. FL0594, assembly GCA_022385605.1. NCBI lineage: Eukaryota > Fungi > Ascomycota > Sordariomycetes > Xylariales > Xylariaceae > Xylariaceae sp. FL0594. The sequence continues at coordinate 29,846 of MU280795.1, forward strand.
ATGACCACGCCGTCGCTCTTCGAAATGAGTCTCTTGGCCTTGTTCGCTCGGGCGCTCCTCGCGGCAGCGATAGCATGGACAGTCTACTCGTGGACATGTCTCCTGCTCAATTACCGATCCGCTCGGAAACTCGGCATTCCTTTGCGCGTGCTGCCCATCAGCCACGGCAACCCCTTCTGGATGCTCGTCGACAGCAGGGTCGTGCAGCTCGTTCGGCGGCTCCCTTCCGGGGACAACAGCTTCACGCGCTACAACTGGCGCGGGTGGGAGGTCGGCGACCGATGCCGCTCTCACCTCGAGATGGGCGACGTCTACATGCAGGTCACGCCGGGCAAGAACTGGCTCTACATCTGTAACCCGGACGCCCTGCTCGATATGTTCAGACGGAGGTCCGACTTTCCTCGGCCGTTGGAAATATATGGTCTATTAACCTCTTTCCTTGTGCCATCTTCATGCTTGCCTAAGCCCTGGCTATCTAGAAGCTGACAAATATGTCACAGAACTGCTCAATATCTTCGGGCCGAATCTGTCTACCGTTCGTCAAAGCTTCCATTTGGGCACTCTCTACAGGTTTGCTGATGTCGTCTTCAGGTCGAAGGCAACGACTGGAAGAAGCAGCGCAAGATCACCGCTCCCTGCTTCAACGAATCAACGAATGAGATCGTGTGGAGCGAGAGCCTCTCTCTAGCAGCCGACATGCTGAAATACTGGTCATCCCAGAAATCCGTCAAGACCACGGCCGACGACATCCGTACACTCTCTCTACACGTTCTCTCCAAAGCCGGCTTCGGGAAGTCATTCCCCTTCCAAGGCCACGACCTCGCATTGGCCTCTACGAACCCAGCGACGAGTTACAAGGAGTCTCTCAAAGTGGTGCTCGACAACTGCGTGCTGATCATGGCTCTGGGGACCAAGTTCCTCTCCAAGCCCTGGCTGCCCCGCAAGCTACGGCGCGTACACGAGGCGTGCGTCGCGTTCCAGCGGCACATGACGAGTGTCTACGAGAAGGAGAAGCGCGCTTTCGCGGAGGGGAGAAGCGCGGGTCGGAATCTCTTGTCGTCGCTTATACGGGCTTCCAACGAGGAGGCGGAGAAGGCTGCCTCTTTACACACTGGCACACGATCCTCTTCTACTTTTACTTCAGCTTACACTCCTGGTTCTGGTCCTGGCGGACTCACAGAGTCATAGATCTACGGCAACATGTTCGTCTTCAACTTCGCAGGCCACGACACGACGGCGCACACGCTGATGTTCGCCATCGCCTTTCTCGCAGCGAACCCGCACATCCAAGAATGGCTCGCCGAGGAACTGCGACAAGTCTTCGGCGACCGCGTCGACAAACCTCAAGAATGGGATTACCAGGGCGATTTCCCGCGCTTGAAGCGGTGCCATGCTGTCCTGCTGGAGACGGTCCGGCTGTACACGCCCGTGCCGGTAGCGAAATGGACAGAGGGCGCGACGCAGCGGCTGCGTGTGGGAGACGACAAAGTGGTTACGGTCCCGCCCGACACGATGGTGATACCGAGCTACGCGGCGCTGCACACGCATCCGCGGTTCTGGGGCCCTGATGCGCTTGTCTGGCGGCCAGAGCGATGGATCGAAAAATACGAAGAGAAAGACAGAGTGGATACGGAAGAACTGATGACGCCGCGCCGCGGGACGTTCATCCCCTGGTCCGAGGGCGAGAGGTCGTGTCCCGGGAAGAAGTTCTCGCAGGTGGAGTTCGTGGCCACGATCGCGGCGCTGTTTAACGATGGCTGGCGTGTTAGTCCGGAGAGGATGAGGGGGGAGTCGGACGAGCGGGCGCGGGAGAGATTGAGCAGGCTGATAGAAACGGATTCGGCGCAGGTGTTGTTGTTGCAGATGCTTCATCCGGAGCGCGCGCCTTTGGTGTGGACGAGGAGGTGATGACAGTAGTTGTTTATGCTCTTCGAGGCATTTGAGATAGAAAACTGAATGAAATGAGATGCTTCTGCCGGAAGCAAAATGCAAACTTTGACAATAACTGGGTGATTTTTGGTACAAAATAAAGTCTCCGATTCTCGTTGGTTTTTCTAAAGCTGCAATCAACCAACTCCATGTCGGCGGGCGCCAACGTTCATATCGACCCAGTCACACCATATGCAAGGGGTGTTTTTATGGTTCTCCCAACGGCATCTTTTCCCTGTATCCCGGAATGTTTTCTTTGTTCGACACACACAAACCACATCACGCAAGATCTTCCCCTTTTACTGCTTCACATGTCTGCAATCCTCCCAAAAACAATACTCTCACAGTGACACACCACACGCACGCACTAACCATTCCCCTTCCTTTTCAGAAATGGTCAACGAATCCCTCCCCCCATCTTCCGGAAGCAGCACCAATAATACCCCAGCAGCATGGAGACTCGGCATCGTCATAACCTCGCTGTGCCTCGGAATCTTCCTCCTGGGTCTGGACCAGAACATCATCGGCGTCGCGATCCCGCGGATAACGACAGACTTCAAGTCCCTGGGCGACATCGCGTGGTACGGGTCCGCGTACCTCTTGACCATCACGGCGTTCTAGCCATTCTTCGGGACTCTCTATAAGTACTTCAACGCGAAGCTGGTCTATCTTGTGTCCTTGGTGCTTTTCGAGGGTACGCTATTAATACTACTTACTCCCCACGAACCTTTTGTCCGATTTGAAACGAGATTACTTACTTAGGTATACTTAGTTGGATCGATCATCTGCGCGTCGGCGATCAAGTCCAGCGTCCTCATATTCGGACGAGCTTTCCTAGGCTTCGGGGCCGCAGGGTTTCTCCAGGGCGCCCTCGCGATCATCGGATATGTCGTCCCGCTCGAGAAGGTGCCTCTGTTCCAGGGCGTCGTTGTGAGCTCGTTGGGCATCAGTGTCTCTGTCGGGCCGGTCCTTGGAGGTGTGCTCACGGATCGTGTGACTTGGCGTACGTGCTATGTATATATATACTCCCCTTCTAAACAAACCGTATTGAGTAATCTAAGCATCGAGTCATATCTAACTAACGCGCTTTTGCAGGGTGGTGCTTCTGGATGTAAGTCGATGTTATTGCTCAGCAAGCCTACTTACTTAAGGACTCATCCCCTGATTGTGGCTGACATAACCTAGTAACGTCCCGGTTGGCGCCGCCGTTGTCATCGCCATCCTCTTCTTCGTCAGCATCAACCCATCATCGACGCAAGTCGACCACAAACTTCCCCTGCGGACCAAGCTGGGGAAGATGGACGGCGTCGGCACGACCCTCTTCCTCGGGGCCGTCGTATCGCTTCTTCTCGTCCTGCAATGGGGAGGACAGGTATATCGCTGGAACGACTCGAGATGCATCGGCCTCCTCGTCGGGTTCGGACTTATCGCGATTACATTCGCGCTCTGGGAATGGAGACGTGGCGATACGGCGATTATCCCGTTCAGGATTCTGAGGAAGAGGTCGATCCATATGGGAGCCCTTGTCCTGTTCGCTTTGGGCATGTCCAGTCTAACGGTATGGTTACTTACTTACTCTTCTTGCCCAGTGGGAGAGGGAAGTTTTCAGAAATTACAAATGTTCTCGAACTAACGATGCGCGTCTACCGCTACAGTATGCCTACTACCTCCCGATCTACTTCCAGTCTGCTCAAGGCGTGTCCACGACACAGAGCGGCGTCCGCTTCATCTCGTTAGTGCTCCCTCAGATCGTCGGTCTCGTCATCGTGGGGGCGATCGTGAGCTACTGGGGCTATTATGTAAAGAACTCTCTCCCCCATTTTTTAGCCCGGTGGAAACGTGGTTCTTTAAAAACTCACCACCTGTGACATAAAACAGGTCCCTTACATGATCCTCGGCGTCGTGATAACCAGCATCGGCGCCGGCCTGCTGACCACCATCGGCGTGTCGACGCCCACCGTGCAGTGGGCCGCTTACATGGTCGTCAACGGCTTGGGCATCGGCATGGCGCAGCAGCTGCCTTATACGGCACTGCAGGCTGTTCTCGAGTGCGTAATCCTCGTCCCATCCCATATACACCCCGGTGATGTGTATTTATGTGTGCATGTGTGCTGATGAGCGTATAGCCCCATCGATGTACCCATTGGTAACGGTACGTAACCATGCCACTGGCATTCATACCAACTGACTAATACCTCGATATTGGCCTGACACATGAGCTTACACTCATCTCCCAGCGATCGCGGTATTCTCATACCAACTAGGCGGGTAAGCAAGAACTAAACCTAACTTTCATCCCCAACTCGAGTAAACTCTTGTCACAAAAGGGGACCTCTCACGACTAACATCCCTCAAACAGAGCCCTCGGCGTCGCAATCGGGCAGAACCTCCTCCTCAGCAAACTCACGCTGACCGTACCCCGGCACACCCGCGCCGTGACCCCGGACGCCGTGATCGCAGCGGGTGCCACGGGCCTCGGCGCCTTATCGCGCGGGGACCCCACCGTTCTCAACGCTCTGCGGTCCGCGTACGCCGAGGCCGTGCGCGATCCCCTCATCCTCGCCCTCGCTGCTGCTGTCCTCGCTTTCCCCTTCGCTTGCGCGATGGAGAGGTTGAATATCAAGCGTGTGGCGGAGGAGAGAGAGCGGGAGAGGAGTGGGGATCAGCTTGTTTTGGAGGAGGGAAGGAGGGGGGATGGTGGTAGGTTGAGTCACGAGGCGAAAGGAGGTGTTGAAGGGGAAGGTTCTGAGCCATGAGAGTAATAGGGGGGGCGAATGAGGGACAGCTGTCCGATGTGAGATTGTACTAACAATGTGGCCGCGTCAGGATTGAGATGATATAACCTCAGGGAGTCGATGATTTCGGATAATACGGAAGACGACTGGAGCGTGCTTTGGCTTTGATGAATATACTAATAGAGTATCATCTCACTATATCTGACTTTTCAACTTTATCCTGTTCTCAGAACCTCTGTCAAGGCGCTGCGCTGCAGCAGGCCATTAAGTGATGTAATATGAGCCATTAAGAGATAAATAAATAAACCCTCCGAAAACGTGGTCTGTGTAAAGGGATTAACTCCTTGCATTATGGGCACCAGCGTTAAAGCTAACCTACGTCCGTAACTTTATATAAATCTTTCCTATAAAGGACACAAGGGGTAAAATATCCCGAGAAGCAGATGATGGTGAGAATAGCAAATCTTAATGTTGTCGAGTCGTACGGGTATCTTTACTCGAAACAAGCTAATAATAACTCCCAGGGAACCCCCGGGAAGTACTTAAAGTACAGAGAAGCGCAATCACTTGGTGTGATACAGGCGCTTAGGGTACGAGATATCTCTGTGTCACGGCCATATAGATCATTGTTAGAGTAATACATGTAGGTTTAAGTGTTTTATATCGTGACCTAAGCTTGATATGGGAGAGAATAATATTTTCAAGCACTTCCTGTTCCTCTCAAGAGCGGTGTATCGAAACACTAATGACAGGAAGAAAGTTGGTTTGCATGTTAGCAGAGATCCTCATCAACCAGTTATACAGTCCCTAAAATATGTGTTTTGAGCTACCTCTCCGGTGCCGAACAGTAGTGAATCTGACAATTCTATTCATACACACCAAGGTTATATGTAGCACGCGTGCGGAGATTACCCAGGTACGCAAGCACCATGGCAGTCAACGTGATTAAAGTCCCGTTAGACCTGGTGCTCCCTACTAGTCGCATCTCGTGATCACTTCGCATAGTACCTGGTGTTACTGGACACTATCTACGTTCCGTTGTTCGATATCTTCATATTCTGTTCTCGTGCTCTGCCCAGTGTCGGTATATGACCACGGGAGGCTATAGGAGATAGTTTGAAAGATGCACTTCCAATAGTCTGATGTATCCAGGTCCTCGGATTGGTTTGAAACCATGTATGTATTCCCTGTTTTTCTTCTACACCCTTCACCCGTTCGTCAGATTCGAGAAAGGAACCGGCTTAATATCGGATCAAAAGTCCGTCTCCATCATGCCTCGTGCGAGACACACTACGTGAGGTATTCGGACACTTCAGCCAGAGAGAGAGAGAGACATGGCATATTTTGTCTCACATGCTGTCTGGCAAGTCGGAATCGCGGAGTTTCGTTCACGGTGTGATACTCGGGTGAATTACCGTGTCGCCCACATCTCGTATACGAGCTCAATTTTAGAAAAAAATTGATGGTAATTCCCGGTTCCCGTTGGCAATGCCCCGGTTGTTGCCAACAGTACTGGGATAAGAGATTGGAATAATGAAAGTTTATGATGTATTTTGCTGTAGAACACTGCGGAAGCACTCGCACACTTGGCGCACTTGGTTGTGCTTGTGCTCTCGCCATCTACAACCAAAAGCATCGCACTCATCCCGGGACCGGGTTGTCGTGTGGTAGTTGAAATGGAAAATGGTCGGCCTCTTTTCATGGTGACCCCTTCTATATGGAAGCAGAGTTACTCTCATGCCTCTTCTCGCCAAGATTCCCCTTGCATCCTCGCAACTTATTTCATTTATCTTCTGGCAAGTTAGGCATACCTCACATGTAATTTATATTGCTGGGAAACGGCGTTGGTACCGGAATAGGTAACCACGGCGCCGTGCACAAATAAAGGAAGATGGGAGGAGTAAGACGCGAAAAAGGTGATTTTACTGGAATGTTATATGCGAGCGAAATACCTAGATACCAGACGCGATAAAGTCGGATGGCAATGGCTGGCTGAGACACCTACAGCGGTCTGCCTCTACAGCATACATAGGCGACGTCTAGAAGCAACGGACTGTTCTGCATGTATTTGCGCTAGTGTTTCACCATCCAAACAGGGAGCGGGGTTTCATTTGCTAGTGCCCGATTACTGTTGTCCTTTGGGGCCTAGGAGCAACTCGCTTAGAATGCTTAGTCACCTAGCGTGCCTGGGCTTTCGAGATTCCCTTGGACCAAATCGGATAAGTTTTCTCGGCACCGTTTGAGCCAAGCCTTTCAACCCACAACCGGTGCCTTTACATTTGAGATCTTGTAAAGATGTCTTCAGTATGTATACGGAGTAAACGAAGGAAAACGCAAATATATACCATTGTAAGTTCCTATCTAAACGTGTGAGAAATTGGGAATAAGTTGGCACATACATGTATGTCCAGACTAGCAAGATAACTATGTACTTCAAAGTGAAGTCTGCACCTCGAATACCAGTCAGCAAGTACAAGTTGTCGTGGTGGGTAAGTACGCAGCTTCCTTAAGTACCTTGCAGCCACTTGACCACTTCGTAAATACTTGTCGTTTCCAAGGTTTTATCGGACTGCAAGTGTTAGCGATCTCTGTACCTGCGTAGGCTCGGCAGGGGTCGTAGGTACCTTGTACCCATTGTTCTGCAAGAACGAGGTCGGTCCTTGCTGAAATTAAAACACACAGAGTGATCACGATACCCTCGTTTCCACAACTCCACAATCCAGTACATCTCAACATAGGATTCTCCTTCTCGGCTTGTCTGTCTTATAAGGATACGTGCCGCATTTTTACGCCGCAGGAGCTGCTGCTGGAGCCGGTATTACCCACCCCTGCCTACCTGCTCCATCACCCCTTGGTACCAACATTTTTACCCGTGGACCATTCCATGCGTCCTCCGTACCTCCCGCAATTACTTATCCTCTAATCTAGGTTCTAGCCGGCTAGACTGACATTATTCCGAACTTTTTGGCATCCGTCCGTCGTGTGGGTTGCGCTGACTTAACCTCTGGCACATTCCCAACTCACCCATCTCTTGTTACATTCTTTCCCTCTTTCCCCCCGTTGGCCAGCAGCTGTTTGCGTTTTGCTGCGTGTGTGGAAACAGCTGGTGCTGGAACTTGTCGCTCGTTTCTTGTCCAGTCAATCCAGATTCCATCCCTCGTGATTTCCTCTCGGCTGATCCGAGTTCCCTTTCCCTGTTTTTTCGCCTTGTGAGTCTCCCGTTCTCGGCAACGAAGAACCTCACTTGCTTCAAACCCGCCGTCGCCAGACGACCGGCATCGCAAAATAATACGACAGCAGCATCTTAAGATAAGAACTTGATCGATCGAAGTAACCTGTCTTTCGGGTTGCCCACTCGCCCGACCGGTCAACGCGATCAGTAGGCCCTAGACAGCCATCTGCCCAGAGGTTGGAATACTGTGAATACCTTCAACTGTCTGGCTATTTTGTCTGGGCTGTAGTGTGTGTCCTCACATTTGAAACGTGAGAGGTGTCCCACTTGGGTAGCAGCGCTACGATCATCAAACAACCCTACGTCCACCAACAATAGGTCAATACAAGCTTGCGCCCAACGATTTTGACGATTTCGCCAAGGTAAATCGAACAAACGCTTGTTAGTTCCTTTCTTCGTTCGACACGCACGTCCTGCAGGAATCTCCCGGGAGGTTCTGCGGGTTTTTACGCTTTCGGCATCTTTCTCCTTCCTTTGTCCTCGCACGAAACAACCAGCAACAGTCAGGGGAGTGGAGCGTGTGTCAAGGGTTGTTCGGAAACTCAGAGGATAAGGTACGTCGGACGCCAATTCTCTCAGTCGCACCCCCATGCGTCCGGCCTTGCGGCAAACTGTTCTGTTTTCAGTTTGTCCCGTCAAGTATAATCACTGGTTGTAAGAAAATCGATAGCACCCGCGCACGGAGGATTCTCTCGACGGGGGCCGTTTTGGGTGGTTGCATATGCACCTCCTTCTCTCTGGGATACCTGCACCATGTCCCCTGCATATCACTGGTGCATTGTCTATTGTACCGTCACGGCCATTCATTGTACACATCTCATCGCATTTCTTCACTCTGAGATTCTCAATCCACATTCACTTCCACGCTGTCGCGTTTGCGCAAACAACTTGCCTAGCTATTGCTTTTCATGATTTTGTTTTTGTGATTATGGCCCGGTACTAATTAACGCTTCCAGTCTATCACACTACATCAGACAACAACGCGTATTTATGATCGACATAGCCGCTTTCCCCACACCGTATATGTTCAAGTGGCAGGGCCTCACCAGGAACGTTACCACCTTGGGCTTGTGATATTCATTCGAAACCCATTTGTGCCACGGCAATATTGAGTTGACGCCGATTCACGTTCCGATTCAGGGTCTCGGCTCGATGTTTACGAAATCACTACACCTTTCTGTTTTATCTCTCTGGCAGGCCAAATATTAACAGACTTGCGATTGCCGACATACTAAATACTTGGGTCTCGACAACGGGTCTAAGTTCACATATGCACCTGGTACTGTGCATTTACACCATCAATACAGTCAGGAGAAGGGGAATGGTCGAAGTGGCTGGCGACGCTTGAGATTTCAACAGGTGGACCAAGACGACCAACTTGAGATTTCAATGAATCAACCTGAAAATGCGAGAGGCATGGATGAACCGCCGCAGATGGGGGGATCCGTCAGGGAGGCGAGGGAAGGAGCTGATTCAGACATGTCCAGAGGCTCGCCTCCGCCATTTCCGGACCCTTTGTCGGTAGGGAGGCGACCTCAAGCGCCTGTGGGACTACAACTGAAGGACGGGACAATCGGTCTTGCGATTTCAAGGCCAACACAAGTGGCTCAGTGGCCACTGTCAGGCCCGATAGCGTCGCCGTCGCCCGCAGCCTCCGAGCCGTACACACCACCATCCGGGCGATCACATCCGCCCCAGAGGCCACCGCGACCTAGTCGAGTTCCTTCCATATTAGACAGCTCCCGGGTTCAGGACCGGACGCCCTCTTTTCAATATGTCCCGCAGAGCGCAAGAGTCTCTGATCTGTCGATTCCAGATACATCTGCCTCTCAGTCTTCCAGAACTTCTGCGTACTCGTCTGTGGGTTCAATCCCCGACTTTCCACTGCCTGTGGTTGCACCCTTGGCGCTTTCAAGAAGGAGTGTAAGCCTTGGACCACCCCCATCTGCACGCAGAGGGGCCTCGTCCTTCTACTCTACCGCTTCTCTGGTCTCGCCCATACCGGAAGAGAGCCCGAAAATTAGGTCGCATACATCTTACGCGTCCAGCGAGGCTATTCCCGAGAGTTTCGGGAGCGTATCGCCAAGCAGCCAAAATGAACTTTACTTCGACGACACAATAGCAGAAGAGTCTGTTATGAGCGATGACGCCGATGATAGTCGTTTGGTTAGAAGTGCGAGCATAGGGAAAAGGGGAAAGCCATCGCTTGTTGATACCAAGGGCACCGATAAATCCGGCACGATACAACAACGACCCACGACAAGGCCGGTTCAAGGTAGCCCTTTCGCCGGAGGCACCGGCTATATCGATGGGTCGTCCAGTTCTTCCGTTCCGTCCAATGTTAAGAACATGGAATTCTCTGGGTTGACTGCCGACACGATGCTGAATGCCTTTCAAAGCGCAAGTGCCATAGACCCCTCGACTGTACCACGGGCAGACCCGCAGACGAGGCCTTTTAGATTGTCTGGCCTTCGACGCCCGCCGCGTCTCGACATCGATGCTGTCCGAAAGGCGGAGGCTAGAGGCAGCCTCACCAGTCTACCAGATCTAATCCGACGAGCAACCAGACTGGCTTCTCTGATGGAAAGAGGCAAGAGACCGGCCAGCCGCTTGGACGATCTCGACTTCCCCGAAGAGATTTACGGCAAGGATTTGGAGAAGAATGACTGTGAGTGCTGTGTAACTTCGCTGCCAGGTGGGAATGTTCCTAACCTAATTTGATGTGTACAGACGAGTTGGAGAAGCACCAATCAGGCCTCTCGGACATGCTTGCTGCATTTCCGCCACCAGCAAGTCGCCGAAGTATGCGGCAAAGCATTCCATCCTGGCCATTACCTCGAGGAGCTTCTCGTGGCCCAGTGATCATCAACGAACAAGCGACAGAACCGAGCCCCAATGACAACCCAAACCGTGGAAGGCGATGCTGTGGGCTCTCGTTGACGGCATTCTTGCTCATTTGCGTTTTGATTGCCAGCATCATCGTAGTCGCCGTTGTCGTACCTGTCGAGTTGTTGGTAGTGAACAAGAAGGCCACAGCTCCAGGACCTAGCTGCAGGACAGAACTACCATGCGCCAACGGCGGCACAAGCGTTATTAGTGGAGGCGTTTGTGCTTGCATCTGTTCCAACGGCTTCACTGGCAAGAACTGCACTATTCCGACGGCACAAGGTTGCACGACAACCACAATCGAAACGGCAGGTGCAAATAGAATTAACAATGTCACCATTGGGCAGGCTATCCCAAGGCTGGTGCTCGAAGCGCAGGCGAACTTCTCAATACCGCTCAGTGCAACTACCATCATCTCGAAGTTCGGCATGGCAGAACTCTCGTGCAATGCCGAAAATGCGCTGGTGACCTTCAACGGTCAATCACTCCGTACACAGGGTAGCCAAGGACAAAACGTCGATCTCGGCGGTGATGGAGCCGTGGCAGCGGCTGCAGGGGTTTCAGTCGACAATGATTTCACTCTCACTCTCGACTCTCCAGTCGATGCTACAATTACCATTAGCCCACCTGAAGGGACAAACCATGTATTCGAGACCACGATAACGCTCGGGCCGCCGCCCAGCATTTCCCAGTCTGGATACCCGACTGCTGCACCACCGACAGCTACATCAATCACGTCGTCGGCAATTACCGACCGACCAACGAGTACACGGACAAGATCGGGAAGTACGAGTCCGACGCCGCAGCCCACGGGCGGCTTCAGTGTTACCGACGAAGTGGTCGACTTTGCGCGCATAGCAGTTCTCTTTGTGTTGCAAGAAAAGTCGATTGAACAGGCCTCTTCAGCGCAAAACGAACTCCAGACGTTCTTCAGCGCAAGCGGCTCCAGTATGAGAACAGACCAAGCTCGGAACATTACAATAGGCAATCATAACTCGGTTGATCTGGTCAACTTTTTTGTAGATGTCGGCGCAGGGAGAGTGGGCGGCCGAAGGGGCTGAGGGGAACTTTGAAAAGATGACTTCAAGGTGGATAGATTCGGAGTAAATGGGGAACAGCAGGAATGATACCCGCCGGTTTTCCGGTATTCAAACGCTATATAAGGGCTCGGGCGCGATGGTCACGGCGACGGCGACCGGCATTACCACGACAGATGAAGCCACCGTGCGCAACTCCCGTCCCACACAGTACCTTGCACCAGCCTTGCTTAGGATTTTTTGGGCATTTGGGAGAGGAGGAGAAAAAACCCAAAGTCGCATTTTCCCTCGGTTGACTGTACAATGGACCCCAAAATGCATCATGGTATTACAGTATCTTCACTAGAAGCTAGAAGATACCAAAGAGATGATATAATGCCAGTTTTATCAGGCGTTGACTGAATCGTGAAGTTTGTTTGTCAGGCGTAAGCCTCTACACAAGAAACCCCTACCGACAGAAGCAGATGCTACCTACTAGACTAAGCTATGAGTAAGTGATGCATCCCTTAAAAGGCAAGGAGTAAAGGTGAGGTAAGACGAGTTAATATATTTCACCACCTGATCTGATCTAGGTTAGGTTGGTTTGTGCAGTAGTAAGCAAGTGTCTAGCTAAGACTAGATAGATGCTGTGTGATGGAGGCACTTCTTTCAGTTCTTGGCAGCTGCTCTTTTTTCCTTCCTGGGCTTGTGCTCCTTGAGTAATGAGGGTTAGATAGTTAGTATGGTGGGGGGTGCGAATTACTGGTAAGATCCTCTGTCTGCTCAGGATTTGAAGCGTGAGTTGAGAATGTTTTGTCTAAGTTTGGGAGTTTTGGGGCCGAGGGGTGGAGGCCAAGAGGCTAGTTTGGTTTGGTCAGGTCAGAGGGTTGGGTGAGAGTTGAGGGAAAAGGCTCGCTAGGTAACATGGGAATTGGGGTTTGGCTAGATAGGTAGGTAAGTATGAACGGAAGGAGAATAGAGTAGAAGGAGGGAAGGAAAAGAAGAGAAGAGAAGAGAGGGAGGAGGAGGAGGGGGAGGGAGATGTATTATTAGGGAATGAACAACGGACATTCTTTCAGAGCAAACACCAAGCCCAAGCCCACGCGCGCACACGATGTATATATGGATGCATGCATTTCTGTATACTGCCAATTCAGCAGACCTTTCTAACACCAACTTCTCAAGTCTGTAACCTAGATAGTATAGACAGACGCCTCTTTGTGACGTTTAAGAGGCGAAAAAGGAAGCGGCGTGCAGACCTTTAGATGTAAAGGATTCGAGCCCGGCTAGGTCTGATAAGTAGGTACTTTGTTCGGGATTACTTGCATACCTATATACAAGTATGTATACGTATTCCTGATCCTGTAGAAGCGAATTGCCTTTACTTTGCCTCACATCTGCATAGATACGTCGCTTCCATAGGGAGATGATATGGTAGGGTGTATATGAAAGGATACTTAGTATATCTATGGCTGGCCCCTTTTAAAGACCTGTGCTACGGAGGGGAATGATTAAAAGTGTTGAGAGCGAGTGAGTGAGTGAGTGAGTGAGCAAGATGGGACGAAGGTGGTTTGAGATTGCATGCATGCACTACTTAGGGGTACATACATAACGGAGATGGAGTGTTGGAGATAGGAGATGCAAATAGAGACAAGAGCTGAAAAAAGATGAGATCAACAACATGTGCACTTCACTTATACCGGCAGGAGTTAAAGCGTGCGGATGCTGTCTGTCTAGGTTACAAGAAACCTTGGGTTTATGTAAATATGGGTCTTGTTATTTGTTATATGTATTGATATTCTAATTTGCCAAGACTATACGATAATTGCAGACAGTCATGATTATTTTACTTACTACTATCCCGTACCGGCGACAGCGAGACAAGACGGGGTATTAGGTATGCGCAGTAATGTGCCTAATCTACCCATTTATTTGGATTGAATGGGGGTCAAGGCCAAGGAATAACGATGTGCAAATAATTAAGTATATACCCCGAGACTAAGTAAGTAACCTTAGGTACTACGTGTCCACGTGCCAATCTTCAGCTCTAAGGGCCGATAAATATTCTACTATGTAAGAATAATAGAATAAAAGTAGACTGGAGTTAGACACGATATTCCACGCCGCAGGAAATAGGTATTTGGTAAGAAAGAACAAGATCACCAAACTTCCTTGCCTTCTTGATGGGAGGAATCGGGCAAGTCTTTTTTTAATAAGGGTCCAGGGGAAGCTTAGCCCTTTTACGGCGTTGTACTTAACTCCTTTCGGTGCTTCTCGCGGTCCCCTAAACCGTCGGTTGCGCTACACAATTGCCCAAACGGGTTACTCAGCTGCTAGAAATAGGGGCACAACTTGTGCCGTTCAGGCTTCCCAGCTGATGATGACATATTTAAAACCGGGGCTGAGATACTATTTTTAAAACAAGCGTGCGTCCATTTACCTTTTTGTAGGATTTTGACGAGACCTGCCCACTATGTCACTTTTTGAATCCCAAGGCGATGGATGGGCCAACTCGCCAGTCTCTGGATGATATGACGACGATCGGTGGTATGGGGAGGAATGGCGGGAATGGGTGATGGGAGGGTATAGATAGATAGAAAAAGACCATGCGTCCCCCCAGTCGTGCGCTGCTGCCGGCTGATGTTTCTTTGGTCCTCTTTTTTGGCATATTTGTTTTCACTTGTCCATGGTATACTTGGATCTTTCATTTGTCACGGTAGAGTCAGAGACAGAGACTGATATATATCTGGAGAGGGGACTGCTTAACGAGAGGAAGTGGACGATACGTACGTGGGCACAGCAGTCACAATGAATAACCAATTTTATAACATAACTAGGGTATGCTACTCCAAGTCAATCCGCGTGGACTGTTGCGTCGCCCCTGAAAAGGCAACATTGCATGAACACGCTGTCCGTAACAGGGATGCTGACTCGATATAGGACGAGAGCCCGATGACCGAGTCCCCGGTCATCCCCAAGCTACTGGTTCAGAACTATTCACGCCCCCATCCAGCAGCCCAGAAAGCTTCATTGGCCTCGGATGTATCGAAACTGGACAGGCTGAAGTCAAGAGTACCTGACAGAACAGACTCTCCTTTAGTGCCGATGCCTCTGTTCTCCTCTACACCTGAGGTAGTGGCAGCAGAGACCGTACCCTCGGTGGGCGAGACGGCGGCAGCATTAAGAGCCGCCACATTATCAGCACGAACGACTATGATTGAAACGACGGCAAACCCAACGCCTATCTCTCTTTCGCCTTCCCAGTTTCCCTTACCTCCACTTCAAGGAGGAAACACGGCAAATTCTGTCGATATGGTGTCTCCAGTGTCCACGATACAAGGACCTTCACGGCCAGCACGTCCGGTCAGCTCGATATACTCCCAGGTCACGATGAGCACAACGCCGCCTCGCACTCCAACCATGACGAATTGGACGTCTGGTCTTCCGGGCATACCGAGCCCAGATCCCAACGTTGCCGGGATGCGTACAAGCTCAAGCTCGTCATCGGACAAGACTACTGTCTCGAGTATCACGCCGACTGAAGGGGAGCAACCGACGACACCGCCACAGCCTATCCAGGTGCAAATCCAGGTGCCGCGCCTACGGAGTCCCAGCCTACCGCAAGACCGACTCAGCAGGACAAGAACAAGAACGATCTCCAACGCAGCAGGGACGGCGGCGGCGAACGGGATGGCAGTTGGCAGCGTCAGCAGTTTGCAATCGGCAGTCTACCACCATCCCGAACCGGCGCTGGCGTCCCAACCAACCACATATAGTGGAGACGACTGGCCGCTCCAGAGACCCTCTATCGCGCACAGCCAGGACACGCCGTACAAGCAGTATCTGCGGAGGTCGAGGGGCTCGGATCGTCTCCCTATCCACTACGACGCTTACCATAGCCACCTAAAAAAGGAATCGGTGTCTTCGACGAACCACACCTTCGGCCACACCCACGAGCCTGATGCCTACGTCGCATCGCCTCGCGTCAGCCTCGCCGACTCGCGCACGCCTATCCGCGGCCCTGGTGAGCAGCGGTCGAGGTGGTGGCAGAGCGACGACGACGGGGACGATGTCGAGCGCGCGACACGCGGCGGCGGCGGCGGCGATAACGGATATGCCGCTGCCGGGATGAAGGAAGGAGGCCAGATGACGGATGCGCGGCAGACCCGATGGTCGAAACGAAACAAGATCATCGTCGCCGTTTCCGTCCTGGTCGCTGTCCTTATCGGCGTCGGAGTGGCTCTTGGCGTGGTGCTCTCTTCAAATAAGGGGAAGTCGGAAGAGAGGTGATGCATCCCAGTTTGATTGTTTTTCTTTTTTCGACCTGAATGCATTGGTTGAAGCGGGGTTCAAAATATGATTACTGGCGTTGTGGGATACATATTGATTGGTGTGTTTTGGTGTTGGAAGGATTATATCAACCTTAGCTGCGTATACCCCATCTATCTCTTGGTTTTACTGTCGCTCGCTTGTTGGTTCCTTTGGGTCGGAGTTCCCATCACGGTGTAGTCGCGTCTGTAGTCACGCTTTAGTCCACCAAATATAGCGAATTGCCTACCCTATCTGGGGTTCCCTGACGATGTGCAAAGCACGACATGCCTGACGCGACGTGTGTCAACTCCGGTGTCACACGGAAGATGGACGTGTTGGAAGTCTCGACAGAGTCAACGTCTTGGTGGGGGGTACACTAATCCAACTTAACGCCGGCACAGCCCGGAGCTTTCCCCTGCTAAGACCAGTCACCAAAGGCCACTAAGGGCGCTGGGAGTAACGGGCGTACACTGAGCTGACGGTTCTGTCAGGTTGTCTAGACTCTCGACCAACAGGGAAGCGGGAACTTTGACAATGCTCCTACGGTCCAACCCAAACTCTTATCAACTGTCGCTATACAACATTCAAATTATTTTGCATCTTCCCCAAAATGTGGATTATGAAACAGATTGATCATCATCGTACTTGTTCCATCGCATGACAAGATACAATCATACAACAGTATTACCGACTCTGATCGCACCTTCGATCGCTACTACTAAGCTGGAGTTTGACTGTTGGGCCTCTGGATACAGCATAGGGTTAGCTGACAGAGCACAGCACCCTGCCTGTCGCCCAACCCAACCGCCGCCAAGTTACCTACTAGATAGGTTAACCTAGGTAGACCCCTCAATCAACCATATGGGGCAAGCTTGGACCTACCTGCCTTTCTCGTCTCCCAGCCAGTCCCTGCATCAGGCCCTGCCTGCCTCGTCCTCTCCTCAATTCTCCATTCTATTCTACCTTATAGGTCGAGTAAGTAATCAACTCCACCAGTCAGGAGCGTCCCAACTGGCAACCTGAGAGTAGTAGCGACACAAGGTTGAGACAAACGCATGCCCTTGGAAGGCGTGCGCTCTTCTTTCTTGTCTTGTTTGCTCGGTTTGCTCGCCCTCTTGCCCAACCCACGGTTCCACAGCCTGTCTGTAGTGCTCCAGAAAAAAAGATACATATTACAAACCTTTCGAACACGGACAAGATGGAGACCATGGAGCAAAAGAAAACCCCCGTGCCACCGCAGGGGAGACAGAAGATGAGTTACGCATGCGAGGCCTGCCGTGCCGCTAAGACAAAGTGCCAACCGGGTCCGCAGATGGGTATCTGTAAGAGGTACGTAACTGCCGCTCCTGTCCCGGATGATGGAACCTTGTGTGTTGGTTTGCACTTGACCACCGACTGACACAGCTATGGCGTAGATGCTCCGAGTTCAAGCGCGAGTGCATCTTTCGCACTGGCCCACGTACTCGACGGCCGAAAGGTTCCATACGAGCGTTAGTGGCACTACTCTCGTTTATCCCTTCCATAACCTAACCTAACCTACCTACCTTGACCTCATCTCACCTCACCTCACTCACCCTCGCCATCCCATCCCATCTTGACATCTCAACAACAACATCTAAGCCTCACATCTCTATATTGTCCTTCATCATTCCTCCTCATTCATCCCCTTCCCTTGTTCCTTCCTCAGATATACTATATCATCTTCATCAACATCATCATCAACATCATCATCCACTATTATACGTCCATGCGTCTCCTTCTCACAGGTCTCACCCCGTGTTAGAGACGTCGAGGCTGCTGCTCGCGCCCCTTCAGCGCCCAGCAAGACCTTCAGCATCGACTTTGATATGCCCGTGATTGAAGAACCAAGCGACGACTTCGATCTGCTACGGGAACAGCACGAGCATCTTCTAGAGAACCTGGTCCTCCATGACGACGAGGACGAGGACGAGGAACAGGAACAGGTGAACGCCGCGATGGGGGGTGCAGTAGCGCCTCCTCAGCACCACTTCGAAAGGACGACGGTTGGCAAGATCCACGGTCAGGTGTCATCACCTGTGACCTCGAATGTCATCAACGCCCAGCGGACTCCGTTCAGCTTCAATGACATGTCTACTTCCATGTCGCCGCCCGCTGCCTCGGTGTCGGGGACCAGCATGTCCTGGGCTTCGCCGTCCGCGGGGCCCGCTGCCGAAGGCGCACAAGATCACCAGCAGCAGCCATCCTCACGGAAGTCAAGGGCGGTGCTAGACCTCAGCATCAAACCCCAGTTCAACCTGGAGAATGCGGCCAGGTTCCTTGTGTCATTTCGTTATATGCTACCTCATATGCCGCTCCTCATCCTGCCGGAAGATGCGACCATACGGTCCCTTGCCAGGGAATCGCCCTTTATCCTTCTGGCAATCCTCGCAGTCACGAGCTTCACGACTAACCTACAAGGCTATAGCTTATACGACGAGGAGTTCCGCAAGGTCTTTGGTCTCAAGTTCGTGGCGGGCGGTGAAAGATCACTAGAGCTGTTACAAGGCTTGTTGATTTATTGCACATGGTAAGCTTTTATGAAGGGGGAGTGTGTCCAGTTGAAAGGCTGCAACGTTTTCGGAGAAAGCGCTCGTAAAGTGCTCTCAAGATCGTTCGATTGCCCCGAGGAATATTCAACTGACAGTGGTGTCTATATCAGGTATCCATTCCATCTGCGACCCAAGAACAAGCAGTCGTATCAATATATGAAGATGGCCGTGGACATTATCCACGATCTCGAGCTGGATCGGGCCCCGGAAATCAATCTCAATGCCCTATCGCCTGAGCAGAAAGCTCCCTATTTAGCCCGCCTTCGAGCCTTCCTCGGCTGTTTTTATACCATGTCCACGTAAGTGCTCATCACGTCCCAAGATGACATGCACTACATATGCTTCCTCCTATCGCTTGGTGACACTGTATTACACGTTCTCGGAGAGACACTCACATGAACGATAGGTTCACATCGACCTGGGGTAGGGTCTCGACAATGCGCTACAGCCCACAGCTCGCGCGGTGCGTGGATGTGTTGGAGAAAAGCAGCGACCGCGACGAAGACCAGCACCTCATCTGGCTAGTACGGGTGCAGTATGTCTACGAGGAGCTCGCCGAGGTGCAGCGGAACTTCGACCGCGGGTTCCGTGACAACCAAAGCTTGATCCACAGGGATCTGATACGCGTCGGTCTGGAATCTCAGTTCCGGGACTTCATTCAGAGGATGCCGGACAAGTATAACGCATTCAGTAAGTCCACATTCGCATATGCTTTCCAGCCGTGCAGCTGTCGAAGAGAGAAAGTTATTTACCAGCTTTCGAATCACGCAAACAGCTAGTATAAAACTTGCGACACTCCTGACCGAGATCTACATCCTCGTGCCAGCCCTCGTGCGTGTTCCCAAGAAGCCGAGTATCAAAGACGCCACCGATACGTCGACTCCCGAACGTCTGATCACCTGTGCGGAGAAGGTGCGGATAGCGCTCGACCACATCGCATCCTTGCCCGAGGAGGCCTTCGCCGGGTTTTGCAGTGCCGACAGCGCACGCTTCATCGTCTTCGTCGTGATCGGATACCGGCTGTCATTTCCCTTGGTGGCCATATGTCGCGAGTACGACGTCAAGCATGGGCGGAAGATTCTCGATTTCGGCGATTTGCTGCGGAGGTTGTCCCAGCCGAACACGGAAACAAACGATGGTACGGCAGATACTACGGCTGGCAGTAAGAGCAAGAAGGGTAGGACTCCAGCAGAGGTCTCATCACCATCTACTTTGGCCTCTTCTGTCGCAAGTGGAAGCAAGAAGAAGAACGATGCCCATTCAGCGATTAGAGTAGTCTTGCGCTCCGTCCTCGCCAAGTATGAGGAAAAGAGCGCTGCTCTCGAAGCCATGTCTGCAGCAGCGGCCGCAGCAGCTGGTATGGGTGGCGAGTGGGTGGGCAGGGACCTGCGATCGACATGTCCGATGCTCAACGGTAGCCTCGAGCAGTATATGCCCCTCTGGTCTACCGGGCCTTCGCAGCAGACTCAACAAATCCCACCTTCAGGGCACCACCACTCGAGCACGGGATCCGCATACTCTTATGCGCCGAGTCAGGTGAGCGGCAGCAGTGTGGTCGATTACGCTACGAACACGAATACCTCGTCCGGTGTATGGGATGGAGGGATGACGGGATACGGCGCCGGCGCACAGCACATGGGAGGACAAATGGGAATGGGCGCAAACACCTTTGGGGTGTCGATTGAGAATAAGCCTCTGATGCACCACGACCTCTGGGCTACTATGACGCAGGACTGGGGCGGTGATCTGGGAGAAGTGAATATGGAGGATTTTGGCAACACGGGTTTTGGTGTGACGGACCATTGGTGATGATGACGAGTTAGTTGGAGACTGCTTGAAAATCAGTCTTGTCTTGGATATATATATAGCAGACGGTCTAAAGTTGGATTAGGGACATTTTCATCAAGGGGTTGGGTCAGCGTGGTCAGCGTAGTCAGCGTAGTCAGCGTTGGAAATTTTAGTTCAGCATGTAAAAGTCATATAAACGTGGTATATAGTGATTTATATAATGATTTATGATGTGGTCTACTTGGACGCCTATGACTCGGTCGGGGCGTCAAAGGGCTTTTGTGCGTATATATGGACTCTGTGTATTGGAAAAAGCGTGGGGTGTTAGCGGTGGAGGTAGAGGAGGTAGGAGTTGAAGAAAAGGAGAAAGAAACTTCTGGCTCAAGTGAATGACAACTTTAACTCACCCCTTGCTATAAGCATGGATACTCGTATCCTGGACGTCCTTCTTGACGAGCTCCAGGAAGTCCAAGACGCGCTGCCTGTCCCAGCCGAGGACCCTGGTGAAGAGGGCCATGGACATGGGCTCGAGGAGGTTGAGGATGTCGTGCTGGAGCAGGAGGCTGAGGTGTTTGTTCTGCTTCCCTTTCACCCAGGGGCTGAGGGCCATGGCCTCCTCGCGTTGGACGACGTTGACGAAGCCGACGTCGGGCTGGGCGAGTATCTGGGCGTACCGGGAGGCGATGCCCCAGTCGCGGCCCGAGAGGCGCGACGCCTGCATGATCATGTCGCACCACTGCTGGAGCGCGCACGGTTCCGAATTTGGGGTGGGAGGCGGGGTCATGAAGGCGAAGGGGAAGATGGGCTCGCGCAGCTCGATATACCCGCCCGGGGCAAGGGACCGGTATGCTTCCTTGAAGACGAACAGGGGGTTGCTGAAGCATGTTACCATTGCGCGCACTGTTTTTGTTTAATTGATTTAATTAATGATTATTTTTTTAAGTTTTTTCGTAGTTTTATTTCGTCTTTTCTTTTTTGTTGAATTGGCTTGACTTACTGTGGATGAAGTCGAAAGGCTCCCTGAACAACCACTCGTCTTCGGCGTCGCAGATCTCGAAGGTGACGTTGGGTGGTGAACTAACATGACGTTTTGTCAGGTTTAGTCTTGGATAAAATAAAACTCATTCTCTCATGTGACGGCTCGAAGAGGAGGTTGTTTTTTTAAATAAGAGTATACAGGTGAAAAGAAAAGAAAAGCTTGTGATGAATAAACTCTATATAATGTGGAAGTGAGAGGTAAAAAAAGAAGAAGAAGAAAACGTAACTTACTAGCTAGGCTGGATAGGACTCAGGTCGATGCCGATGACGTGGGCGCTTGGGTGTTCGAGGCCTGTAGGCATTTGTATTAATTTTATTTTCATAGGATAAGTAAATAAAATTCGAAAATCTCTGTTTATGAAATTATTATTGAAAAGATATCAAATCATATACCGTGTCGTGGCGTGTCGTATAGCCGCTCGGATGAGCTAGCTATGACAAGAAAGAAACAAGAACCAAAAAAACTCACCAAACTCAATAGCCCATATCCCCGTCCCCGTGCCGACGTCGAGGACGTTCTTGGGCGTGTTGCCTATGGGCGAGATGTACAGCCTCCCGTTCAGCACGGCCGTGTACAGCTGGTGTTGGTAATCTGTTTTTGTTTTGTTGTAAACACACTCTTGTATTAGCTAGCTAGTTTTCATATCTCATGACGGGCACTCATTTTTTTCTACCTCGTTTGTATGTGTGTGTGTGTGAGAGAGAGAGAGAGAGGGAGTGATGAAGAGCTTGCAGTTAGGTATGGGAATGGGACAGGATTGGGAACAGGACGTCACGTACCTAGTCTCGTCTGCTCTTTCTATAACGAGTTTGTAAACAGACAGACGAACGCTGGTTAGCTGTAAAAATTCTCCCCTCTCACTCTCACCCCCTACACTCTCCCTCATCTTTTTTTTCCTTCTCCCCCCTTTCCGAAAAAAAAAAAAACAACCCGGGAGGTAAAGGTGTCCAGGACTCTTACCTCGTCATTAGGTAACATGTACTTCCCCTCCTTGAACCGGTGGTACGTCCGCCCGTTCTCGATCACGTGGTCGTAGATGCTGCTCCCGACGCTCTCTGTCGAAGATCTAGATAGCTCCCATCAATCAGTCAACAGACTGTGACTTTTGAAACACATGAAAGTGAGTGAGTGAGTGAAAGGAGAACTTCAAATAAAACCTTACAGCCTGCTCATGCCCCC
This sequence comes from Xylariaceae sp. FL0594, assembly GCA_022385605.1. NCBI lineage: Eukaryota > Fungi > Ascomycota > Sordariomycetes > Xylariales > Xylariaceae > Xylariaceae sp. FL0594. Next base: position 52,531 of record MU280795.1, read on the forward strand.
GAGAGCGGAATCGCCATCCCAGTGGTCCTGTCAAGTATTTCATCAGTCAGTCAGTCAGCTCGCTCGTCTTATTGATGTTTTTGCATGTATAGGAGGGAGGTAGTTGGGTGTGAATAAGAGACGAAGAAAAGTGAATGAAAGAAAGAAAAAAAGAAACATCTCGTCGTCTTATGCGGTAACGTAACGTAACGTAAAGTAAACGCGACGGTAACGCAAGTGTGTTAACCTTACTTACATCGATCTCCAACCGGCCCCCCATCTGATCCATGTCCTCGCGATCACGTGCTGCCGTGACGTTGTCGTCGTTCTCGGTAGTCGCCATTATTTTACGTCTATGTATGTATGTATGCGATTGCAAACGTCATGTGCGTGTATTGTTTTTGTAACTTTCTCAGTTCAGAAAGGTAAATAGATGAGTTTGTGCAGACACTTTGAAACAAGCCCCCCTGTGCTCCTGTCAGCCTCAGCCTTAGCTCGATTAGAAAGTTGTAAACGGGGGGTGGTCGACCGATGTAACTCTGACTGATTCCTCCAGGGGGAAAAGGGGCGAAAGGACAGCCAGCTGGAAAGAGAGAACTAACTTTTGCATATCAACTTACCCGTGCCTATTAAAAAAACCAGTCAAACATACAACTGTTAAAAAGTACACATATAAAGTAAGGTGAGGTGAGGTGAGGTGAGGTGGTGAGATGAGGCCAAGTAAAACCCCTCCTCCCCTCCTCTTCTTCTTCTTCTTCTCACAGAGACACAGAGAGAGCCGTGACACCAATCGTCGCCAATCTTAACCTCTAACCTAACACAGATAGGTTAAACTTGGCGCACCCGCTCTCATGGTGTTTATCTAGTCCCAACGTATCCAAGTAGGTACTGTACCATTTGCCTGCCCAGTGCCTCTTAGTTGCCCGCCCACATCCACCTAACCCGACCGGGACAAACACCTGCATTAGGCCATGTGCTATGTTAGCGTGGGTGTAAATATAGGACATATGTATGTACAGACAGCATTTTGAGAGCGTCAATACCACTGTCTTGAAGAGATACACGCTGTTTTGCTGTACAGAGTTTACTCCTATCGCAGCCATTTCTAGTCTGTTCCTACACAGTACATCCATGCGAAAGTGATGCATGCGCAGTCCTGTCATGTACATTTGCGCCTTTTGGTAGGTCCCACCATCCTTATCAGATTCTCGCTATGCACTAGTCTAGAGTCTGCAGGGTTGGGGAAAGACGGGGCAGGCAATGGAGACGGGTAGCCAAGCGAGTCCGACTGTGCGACAGATGGCCATCGACACGTGCGCAGAATCAGATAGATGGGGGATTCTTTAATTATTTTTATTCGTCGGCCGAGTCCGGCCGAGGCCAGCTTGCATATCCCTTCTGTACTGTGTACAGCAGTACATGTCTGAATACTATGTACATATCCTGTGCGTGGGGACCGTTGCGTGTAAACCAAGCAAGGAGAGAAAAAGAGATGAGATCAGTCATCTGCTTATTACCCCAGCACACGACACAGCCCAGGCCTTGATCACAGATGGTCAGAAAAAAAGTTGGATAGGGACCTGTGCTATGTAAGTATGTGAAGATTTGCAAGAGAATAAAGAGATACTCTCAACGTCATAACTAAAAAAACAGGTACCGGTCGTATTCCTTCCGACCGCCAAGAACACTAAAATACAGCGCTGCTTCAGTTCCCTTGTTAGAAATACGAGTTCGCTGATGACGAAAGAAGAGATAATCCACCCTGTATACAGCTCTGATCTAGGCCAAACTGACCTCACACGAAAAGACGAGAGTCCAACTTATCCAGCCAGTTCAAAACCATCATTGCTTTGACCAGGTTGCCTCGCATATCCATGTGCACGCCATCATACAATCTCGCTTGGATAGACATATTCCAGGTCCCGAGATGATCAATCCCATGTCTGGACGCTACTTCGCCCATGGCGTGCTCGAACCGAACCAGCGCCTCGTTTCCCTGTGTGACGATGAACTTGTCCGGTTTCAACTCGCCGGCTGCGTTGGGCGTAATCAAGAGGATCGGTATTGACGTAACCGGACTATCTTTGTCTTTCCTCTGCTTTCCGAAACCGGGCTCCATCTTCGACTCGATGGACGTGAGCACGGCGCGGACCCATTCAGTAGCCTCCTCGACTCTGAGATCGTTCCATAAGCCCTGGCCGAGTACAAATGCCTTCCGAGCTTGTGGGTTGCCATCAACAGCATTTTCGAGCCGTTGAAGCTCGACACTCGCAATAGGCCAGCGCACCATTTGTTCCACTAGTTTCTCGTTGTCAATACCGCGAACTAAGAAAGCAACAGTGATTTACCACGGTAAGATCAAGGAACAACATACTTCGTAGATCTGTTGACCATCCCGGAATCAGACGAGGGCAGGCTAAGCTCTTGGGGTCATTGTCAAGGACATCTTTCGTCTTGAAGATGCCTTGAACCGAGCAATCCTTGACGTCAAACTGATCATTACAAAAGCATGCTTTCCTGTCCCAGAGTGCGCATCAGTACTGCATTAACGCCTTTACGTCTCGCACCTCCCACGGGTCAAAGTCGCAAGGCTTACCTCTCATTGTCGTTAAAGTTCCAGTCGGTAACGCCGCCATAACCAAGATCTTCACGGATTATGATATTGAGCGCACCAATGACATGCCGTAGCATGGAGTCGCCCACGATGACGACCTGCGAGAACCGTCCCAGAATTTCACATGCCTCCTATGTCGTGAACCAACGGAAATCACAATCTCGCGGGATATAGGGGGCGTCACGTCCAATACGTCCACCAGATGACATTGCCTTCAGCAGGGACGCCTTGTCCGGACAGACCGGCTCAAACGGAAGATGGAGATCAAGAGATGACACGGGGCACGTCTTGCCAAAGTGCTTGTACCCGGCCAGCGTATTCTTGAACTCGTTTGGCCGTTGCCGGGGGTCCGCAGGGAGCAGGTAGTTGTCCGACTTGTGATAACGAAAGACAGAGAACACGTTGCAGTATCTGAAGAGCAACACGACTAGGGCGACCGTAAGGACGAGCTGCCGGCAACGACGACCCGGTCCTCGAGGTATGAGCGGTGGCTTCCATTCCTTCGGTCGGTGTGGCAGCCAGGGCGGGCTGTTGGTAGATGGCAAGCTGCTGTCCATGGAGCTCCGTTGTAGGGGCCGCTTGTCTCTGAACCTGTACTCGCCGTCTCGACGTGGGGATGGCCACAAAAGACCCAAGGCATCGTTGCGAAATGAAGAGGTACGGTCTGAAGCTTCATCCAACGAGCTCATAGTGAATGGCTTGGCAGGAAAGTGCGGTGACGGAGAAGTCTGGTGGTTGTGAGCACAGAGACTCGATAGAAAAGCAAGAAAGGTACCAAAAAGGAGCCAGGCGGGATTCCAACAGATAGGCAAATCTCTCGACCTGGGCCAAAAGAGTGTAGCCAAGTGTCAACTGGATAAACGCTTGATGCTGATTCGGTCGAGTGCCAAGTGGAGGGGATGGTCAGTTGATGCTGGAGGAAGATTAGATGTTTCGTATCTAAGAAATGGGTGCTAGGGGACAGGGCCCTAAGGCGATGTCATCCAGACACCGTGAACTACCTAGTCTAGCTAAGTGGATGACTCCTTCTCGAACTTCAGTCAGATATCACTGGCAGGGAAGCGACGCATAACGACCATGTATCACATTTTAAGGAGTAACTACTACAAGCGTACCGTAGAAGGAAGCTTGAGTGTTCGATCTCTCTGGCAAGTACGCAGCACATCGGTCGCAACTGCCATAGCATTTCCGTTTTCTGAGGCTGGCCTTCTGAATATCTGTCAGGGAATTGAGCATCCAAATTGTTTTCCGACCTACCTACGATGTAATCTCTAGGGGAACTGGACGCGCGAGGAAGGTGGTATGTGGTCTAACGCTCCTTTTCCAGAGTTTGGCCAAGGTAAATATATCTTCACTTTCTTAAATCTCATGCCAGATATTCGGCAAGTATGCACTCAAGTATGCAGTCGTATGTAATGTGACCTTTTTCTGCAGTCTTTGAATCTTGACCAGCCCTATGCATGTATCCCGGCAGCCCGGGTAGATCTCGCCTTCAAGGTGCCTTCGCCCGATGCGCAATGCCAGCACCTAGTTTTTGCGCACATGTCCAAGCTGCATGACGGGCCATATTCAGGAAAGTAAGGGCTCACTCCCAGTGTTACATTCCGAGATGAAACGGGCAAATCTTCGTGATGTGCCATTCCATTCTGCTTCTCCGCAATCGGGTGGTCTTCAGCTCATCTGGCCCATGGTTGATGAAGAGCAAAGGCATCCTTGAGCTTCGCTTTTACACATATGGAAATAATAGAATCGTGGCAGTTGAGCCATGGTTTGTGAGCATACCAGTTTCAGTCTTGTGATATAATGCTGCACAGGTAGATAACGACCTTACAAAGGCCAACAGTATCTCAAGTGGAATTGGATCTGGAGTAACTACTACATAGACAATATAACGACATCTTTCCAAGAGTACCTATCCCTGTGTTTTCGAAAATGCCGTGCGTAAACCCCTATCGGAGTAAAACTACTCCGTAATATCCTTCTATGTAATCGCAGTGTTTGAGGCATCAAGCCCGTTCTGCATCTAGATAGGATCGGTAGGTAATACTAAAAGTCACCTAACCTAAACTCTTCAAATTGATTGGGCTTCAGATAGTCCCGGCAATACTAGGAAATCACCATGTAAACAGGCATCGGCCTGCTCAACACCACGTGGGACTCGAGCCGAGTGGAAATCCTTTGGCGAAAAGGACTAGACAGATAACGGCCTAGTCTAGGGAGAGAGTCCTTTTGCATGCTCTAGGCTACCGGTAACATGGTTCCGGAAAGCTCACGCTAACCTAGTACCTAGGCTTCATCACTCCTTGCCTCTCTATCTAGGCATCGTCTGATGGATCCCGCTGTGGCGGAGCAACAACAAAAGGTTGGGTTCACGATACTTACACCGTGTGTGAATACTGTGTACGTGCCCAGTTGCATCTCAGGTACAGGATACCTATGGGACAGTAAAGAAAGATAGGCATCCTAAGAGGAGTAAAGAATTCAGCAAGGGGCTATGTCGACAATCGGGGAAGGGCTTCATTCGACCTGCCTGGTCACTATAGCTAACTTATGCGTTCTCCTTTCGCGGGTCAGGCTCAAACCTGCAACATTCTCGTTCAGAGAGGCCAAGCGGTAGGGAGACAGCCAGGTAGCGAATTTCGTCTCATGCCCAACCGAAAAGCAAACTCGGCAGGGAAAAGAAACACGACGCTGGCCCTGGTCGCTGTACTCAGAGCAGCAATTGGATGGTTCTCCGGGCACTGCCGATCTGGAATGATTCTTGACACTTTTGGTCTCATGAAAGCGTAGGGAATTTACGGTGAAACATCGTGGGGTTTAGGTTAGGTACCTAATTGGCTTGTGATCAAGTGTGTGTGTGTGTGTGTGTACCAACAGTAATGAGATTCCACTTGGAGGACGATGCTGTTACGTGCCTTGCTGCTCCTCTAGCCTCCCACACCTCCAACATTACTGTACATACTCGGAAATGTGGATGCACAACACAAAGGGTTTTTCTCCACTGAAGATTGCTGTTGCTGGCAGAGTGTGTATAACGCTCAGGCGGAGACTCACAAGTATGGCCCAGGACTTGCTAGATACGGATGCGACCATCTAGGGAGGTAGGCACCACACGTCAAGATACTGCCAAGTACAGTAGCACAAGAGTTTCTCTCGGCTGGCAGTGGATTGGTTATGCACCCAGCCTGCATAAAGCACACCTTGGCAGCCTGGCAGGCAGGAAGTCTCTCTTGGAAAAACCCTCTCACGGGCCTCACCAGATGTAGGTCGGGAAAGAGCCCACCATACCCATAAGTTATAACGGCGGTATAGACGTGCGCATTTCTTATCGCCCAGTGGCTAACTGTCATCAAGGCTAACTAAAGATCGTGAGTGCTCAAATACATGTAGGGTCCAGCCAAGGGCAGGGTTGAGTTTGCTTTTCTTGAATCAGCGGCTGATCATAGTGATGGCATGCGATGTCGTGGTGTGGGTACAGTATCATAGGCTTGTCAGATGTGCTTGCAGTCAAGGATTATGGTAGGGCTGTGACCAGGATTGTCTCGCCAAGAGGAGGGAAATAGGGGGGAAACCATGGCCAATTGGAGCCCAACTCGGAATATTAAGGCCCAGTAATTTCAAGTTCCAGGTTAGATTCCTAGGTTGGGGAGGGCAGAATCATCGTTCTGTAGGAACACTCACTTGCATCTTGCGGTATTGTGGGGAGGAAGTAATGTGACGCCGATCAAGTACGCTCCGGCGCACGGCTCCTCGCAGCCTCCTCTGTCATGCACCAAATTCGGAGACCTCTTCTATTCGACTCGAAGCAGACAGAACATAGAAGTAATTCATCCAGCAGTGTTCGCAAAGGAACCAGAGGCAGGCAGGGTAGGACTCGGAAGTTTTGCCGGTTCATACTAATAAGTTCCATAGACCCGGGGATGTACATAATAGCGCTTACCATAAAGCCATGTGGGCGAATCGGGTGCTTTCGCCCTCATTTGGGTCTCAGCTACCCTGTATAGGCCTCCGTTCATGACTTACAAGGTCTCGCCGTTCTCGACGTTGCGTAGTCTAGGTAGGTTAGGTATCTCATCTTTCAACGCCGCATTGCCTCTGTAGTCTTTGTAGTCCGTCATTTTAGCAAAGACAGCGAGCGTTATCCTGTGCCACCATCCGAAGGGTGAGTATCTCCTGTTGGGAGAGATGTAAAGACACATTTCCTGGCCCATCGCTCGAGCCACCATGTCACACATACATGAACCAAGACGGCCGACCAGAGGCGCATCAGCTTACCGCAGCTTGAGGTCAACTTACCTACTAGTAGGCTCTAAGGTTTAGGACTTTATACCCCTCATTCTTCCCCGCGTCTCCTACCCTTCTCCCCCAACTAGGTTTGATCGCGAGCTTGTGTGTCCGTCTAATCATTTGGATGAGGGGCAAGTCTTGTGCCCGAGTTTGAAGGCCATTCATCCATTGGTGGTGGAAGGATGCTCAAATATAAATTGGAATCTGGCGGGTTTACCTAACAGAACAAGAGCGATTCATGTCAGAGAGTTTGGCTGTGTCTTTCAAGGTAACCCGCAGGTTCTCCCATAGTACGGAGCGTGCCTTCTCGTAGAATTTCGGGTTCAGGGTATTCGAAAACCGGGGGTTTTTGGGCATATATGTACACCTGCATTAGTACTGCTACGGTGGACAGCAGCTCTTTCCGAACCCCCCTACGTTACGTACTCCGTACTGCTGTGCAAGATATCATTACCCAATGTCACAGTAATACCTTAAGTACCTGCTCAGACAACATTGTATGTTGAAAAGGATTGGGGAACTATCCGCGTCCATCACCCTTATATTTACACATAAAAGAGTGGTTTCTTCTAGCGTGGGGACTGGATCGATATCTGCCGACATGCTACCATTCTGCAAGGCATCAACACCGTTGGCCAGATGGCAGAATTATCAGGACTGCGAAGATGTGTAACCTCCTGCGAGATCTTTCCAAGGTTAAACTGTGCGCACAGAGCGCTATGTACTGTACAATGTATGCCGAGACCCCAAAGTCCTTAGCCAACACCCACCACAAAGACTTGTCAGAAAAGGATATAACATAGTCGAAGGATACGCTGGAGTAGCTCAATGTGGGGTATGATTACATTATGGCAGCTCCAGGTATCCCTGTCCTCCCTTGACCGGTCGGTCTGCTTGTGATAATAATAAGTGTGCACTCTGTTCAGGTGATGAATCGCCTTGTTGATACTTCACAAAACAGAACACCATCAACTGGCAGCCTTTCTATCTCAAGCTCTAGGGCTTGACTCCACATCTACTGACAGCTAGTTAGAGTATTTTCAACACCACTATGTCAGCAATACAGAACAGTGAGGTTGCGGCGTTGCGCCGTATTGTGACCCCGATGAAAGAGATCGGTAATCCCACGGGTATGAGATAAGCCCTCGGCGACGGCGCCCCTGCCTGCTGCAGAAGTGAACGCGCAGGAACAACGACGTCCTGGCCATTTGGGGTGGGTCGGTCGGGCTGCGGATGAGAAGAAGAAGATACCTGATCGAATAAGAGTGCGGCCCAGTCACACACAACACACACGAAAGTCCCCTCGAACTCCGCCAACCGAAACAAAGAAACACTGCTACCGCCAACAGGACTTCTCCAAGCCATGTTACACAAGCCGAGGTAACATGTCGATGGGAAGTTGTTTGACTCAGAATTGGATACACAGTAGACACTCGCGATACCACAGAGTTAGTCGTCCTGTACAGAGTAGAGAAATGAATACCTAACCTATGATTTCTGTCGGGGACAAATAGATCAACGAAGGCGGAATCACAAAATGCTCGCATGCGGTGATTTATAAGCGCCTCACGCAGAACTAGAGGGGCTTTTTGCAGGCGTGGGCACGCAAAACGGGCCTTCGGCACGGCCTGCAACACTCAGTACTTTGAGCGTTTGATCACAATAATCGTGCTCGGCGCCTCATTGCCCTAAACGATACTACGAGACCCCGATGCCGAACTGATGACAAGGTTAGAGTCAAAGCAACTAGCTATAAGGTTTTAACTGTACTTAAAGTAGATATTGTCGGGCCCGAGCCTGCGTGCGCAACGTCGTCAATGGTGAGTATGCAGGGACCGAAACCAGAGGCTCGGTTCCCGTCACTGGCCTCCGCCATGGATGACGAAGGCGTTGAGTAACGCAGGCTGCAGTTGATAGGAGTCGACGGGGCAGGCCGCAATAGGTATCGTAATCATGATTCAAGAACTATGCGCTCAAAGTAGAGGAATGATTGCATGTGAAGATCCGAATGCCTGGCTCCCCCATCCTCGAGGTTTCCAAATTCCGTAAGTTGTGTGGAGGGTGTGTGGTCCACCATGCCGTGTGAGATGAAAGTGGTAATGTTGGAGGACGAGTTTCAGCTGTCTGGGAGCTCACAGGTCTGGATACTGACTTAACCTACCTACCTTTAATAGTCATACTAGCAGCCATTAACGGCATCTGAAACCAAGCACGCTTCGGAATGCCCGTTATTTGTATTATGAAACATAAAATAGCACACAGTACCATTTCCAAACTCGACAGCGTTGCAGAAGACCGTTATAGACTTCCCAGGTTTTACACAGTCAGAAGGACACCAGTGTGACAGCGGATTCAAGTACCTTTACAGCAGTACTAGGTACGAGTAAATAACCCCGGCAGTTTCCAGATCGCCCCGCTCAGCACCCGCATCAACAAATTGTTCCAGTGAGCGAGTGAGACTGCGCAGCGGATGACTGGCCATTCGGCTGTTATCATCAGTTATCCCACAGGTTTTTGGGGCATGGTTTGCAGACCCTGACAGCGCTTGCCTTCGAGGTCTACTCTACCTGTTTGTGGCTCCCAAGTGAGAAGCTCGCCCTCAGGCCTACTACTGTGTACAACGTACATTGCCAAGGCATGAAATGTATCTACTGTGTACTTTAGGTAGGTACAGCAGTACTGTATGTGTTCTGTCCCGAGTTGCAATTTTGGCAGCTTGACAACTTGGCAGCTAGGCGGTTTACTTCTAACACCACATGGGCTATGTAAATAGAGGTATGTTTACACTTCTACCCAATGGTTTATATCAATATTGATGTTCTCAACTACAAGTACGTCTTTTTACCAAATGCCTCTTAAACTTATCCCGCCTTAACCTGGCTAGTAGGGTTTAAAGTCTGTAGGAGCGACTTAAGGTGCTAAAAGGCGTTTTGTTCCCACATAGCATATGACTTCATTTACAGTAGGGGATGCATGTAATAGTTTTTCTGGGATTTGCATCTGATACCGTGGTGCCTAGGTGCTATCTGACCTGCAAGTCTATATGGTATGAAGGTATGCTATTGATGAACACCTTCCTAAACCTAAAAGTGGTAGATTTTAGCTGTAAAGCTAAGGTTAGGCGTCTGTCCTTGCCATACTGTAGTAAACTCTAGCCAGATAAAGGAAGAGAAGTGCAAAAGGACTTGGGTTAAGTAATTTTTTTACCGCTCAATAAGCAAAGTGTAATAGAAATTCATATTTTGGCTTCCAACTACACAGGTATCTACTACATACAAACAACACTTGTAAGAGTTATCCTTCCCTAACCTTTTCGCCCGCTTAGCCTACAAACTTTTACGTCTCAATCAACTCATAATCTTCACACTTGTAGCTCCGTATGCAAGCAATAACCCATGCACCTGGACAAGGTAGTCCATCCCTATCCAGATTACGTGTTTGGAGTAAGTACAGCTGTACTGCTGGAGGCAGGAACAAAGTACACTACCCACCTAAGGTAACACACTTTGTAATCCTGTCATACTAACACACTGACACCGTGCACAGGCAGGTCGCTCTACCTTGCGTCCATGTACCGGGTACTAAGCATAAGTCTGAATGCATTTTGGTTTCTGGCCCACTTGGTTGCCCTGCTCTTCGTCCTTGCTGCTTGAACCACATAGGACCAAGACAACACGACAGATACCAACAATGGAACAAACAAAGCAAAAGATAGTAACACTAGGTAGCAGCAGTTTTGCCGGCCAGAGCTTGTTTCCTGTTCCTGGTCTGCAGTAGAAGCCCCTACCGATATGGGCGGCACAGGCAGATCACAAAACAAAGGTGTTGCTTTTGCGGAAAAAAACATAGACACCTCCACACCTCCATCATGTTGATCTTTAGACCATATATTGGAATCAGCCACATACCTCCTAGGTATGGGCGCCGATGTTGTAAGGTACCAGAATAGTGCTCAAAGGTTAAGTACCTGCTACTGTAGGTAAATACTACTTGTACATTTGAAGTGCAAATGTTTTACGCAGTAGGAAGACAATAGTAATACCTAGTACATCAGGATCATATACTGCAATACCTGCCTGTCCCATTGATACAGTACGAATGTACGGGTCTCATCTACCAAGCACTGTCCATGCGAATTGTAAAGTAACTTGTACTGCTGTATGCTGTACAGCCGGCCCACCTTCAGCTTTATTGAATCTGTGCCCGACCCTTTGAGCTCTCTGACTTGACCCATAACATCACCCTAGTCTACCTAAGGTAGTCCCAAGCACAAACATAGGATCATCTCCCAATCAGCCTTCGGTTTTCCATCTTCTTCGTCTTTAGTCTGCCACCTAGAGCGTAGCTCCCACCCTTGTCCAGTGTCAAATCCCCATCCCTGCCCACGCACACATACCGAAGAAGTTCTGACACCCTCCACACAGAGGAGATAGACACAGAGAGGGAGAGAGAGAGGGAGTGCGAGAGAGACAAGTGAAAAGTGACCGAGTGAGCGCAGAACAAGAAAGGAGGGGAAAAAAAAAAGAAGGTCCAGGCTCTCTGCCACAAAATCGCTCTTACCCAATTTTTCTCGCTCCTGCTGAAGACTGTACGTTGTTCCTCCAATCTTCTCAATTGCCGCCCAAGATGTCAGACCAGACGTCTTGTTACTAGAAAATCACTTCTACTGTCCAAGATCGGCCCTGCATTCCTCCTCCACCCTCTCCCCGTGTTCCTGTCTTATCTCACCCAGATCACAACAACGTATACCCCTACCAATACACCGTACAAGACACAAGCACACGCACGCACACGCGTACACGCCCACACTACCACCCACTTCTTCCGAGCCCATCGTCACTATTGTTCTCCAGTTTTTCCCCGGTCGCGCGCGCTGTCGCTCAGGAACCAGCTCAGTCGATCCTAGAAAGGCCCGTCAGACTAGGTTAGAGCCTGCCTACCACACGCGAGCTTAGAGGGTAGCCCAAGCCCCAATAGCAAGAGGTAGCGCACCTAGCCCACCACCTAGATACGCTATATTCCTCCCCGGCGCGGCGCATTTCGAGGCAGTTTCAGTTTCCTCAACCACCGTCACCCTCACCGTCACTATCGCCGCACCGCGCCCACCTTTTCGCGTCGCATTGTGTCGTCGTTTTATCAATATCTTGCCGTCAGTCAGTTATTAATTACATCATCTCAAAGACTCAACGCGACTCCCTCCCCGCACCCAATTTCATTCCCTATCTGGTATTCGAGCATTGCGACAAACACACGGCGCCGGAGGTCCTCGATCAGCGCGATCGACCGTCGCTCCCTTCGCCTAATTATTTGTCGTCAACCTCGCACCCGAGCTTCTCGGGCCATTGGAGTCACAACTCTCCAAGTATGAATGTAGACATAGCCACTCAAGTGGTTATTCCAAACACAACTGCCAAATCGGCCTTCTTTCCTTTCTCTTCTGCCTACCCATATTCTGTCGCCGATTCGTACTTTGATATCAATACGACAAACTCACCACCTGTCCCCCTCGGGCTGAAGATGCAGCCCGGCGTGCTGCCCAAGACAATGCAGAACGCCATGTTTTCAGCCGAGCCATCCACAGGGAGTGAAATCCGAATCCAGCACCTTCCCCCCAATACCACCGAAGAGCAAGTTCGTCTGATGCTCACGGTCTTCCCGGACGTCAAGGAGGTCCGCGTCGTGCCGCCGAACACCCAGAATACCGGATACGCCTCTGCACATGTCACTTTCAGTGCCCCCGCCGCTGCGCTACAGGCACAACAGATGCTTGACGGCAGGTCCATGGGGTCTGAGAACGCGGAGCTGAGAGTCGAGATTGTAGCCGGTGGGTCGCCCAGTGGCAGAGGATACACAGAAATGTTGAGTCCAGGGCAAACTAGTAGCTCTTCGTTCATTCAGTCCCCCACTGCTACTACGCGCCCGCCGGCTCGATATCACGAATCATTTCAATCGCTTGGCCAAATCACGCCGCCGACAAGCGGGCTGAGTGGAAGCGGCCATCTCACCGAGCCCGAGTACAGGAACATCTTCTCGTCGCAGTCGCCGATTGGCAACCACCTCGCGACCCGGACTCACGTTTCGGGAAAGAGTCTAATTCACGACACTGCTGGCGACGATGACACCCCTCAAATCTTGGACGAAATCGTGGGGTTTGGCGGCGAAAATGGAGTGACCCAACCTCAGCCGCAGCAGCAGCAACACCAGCAGCAGCAGCGACGCGCTACTGCGCCCCACGTGTCCATGCCAACGCGGCTGAACGGCGTGATGCCGCTGAATATAAACACCAATGGCAGTTCCACGCCCATGGCCCCTATGTATGGTTCAACCAACATGACTCCTATGTCAGCTCATCCGCTGGGCACGACGTCGCCCACCGTCAACGGGACTCACCCTTCCCTGTATCAGCCGAACGGCTTCCGTTCTAACCTTCCGCCTGTCAACCCAGCGGATCAGAACCCGCCATGCAATACCCTTTACGTTGGCAACTTGCCCGTCGACACGTCCGAAGAAGAACTGAAGCTTCTGTTTTCCAAGCAACGCGGCTACAAACGTCTTTGTCTCCGTACGAAGCAGAATGGTCCCATGTGTTTCGTGGAATTCGAGGATGTCACCCACGCAACTCGGGCCCTCAACGAGCTTTATGGCCGCACGCTACATAACAGTACAAAGGGGGGCATACGTCTCAGCTTCTCCAAGAACCCGCTTGGTGTTCGTTCTGCTCAGAATCCGGGGGCTCCCCCGAACAACTCAGTGGCCAGTATGAACGGAGCGATGGCGAATCAAGGCACGGGCTACGTGAATGTCAATGGACCGCCCCCGGGGCTTCCTACCCCTCCTGGTCTTTCTCGTCCCGCGTTTGCGAGTGCTCCGCGAGCTATGCCCAACGGCGGACACACCCCTCTGGTGTACCCATCCGCCAATGTATGGGGTAACCCTCACGTGCAGTATAACGGCACTTCGACTGCCCCTGGTCCCTCCGCTCCAAACGGTCACAGCTCTGCATACCCTCCGCCTTACATGAACGGTCGCTAGAATCGTGAGAAGACGCGGCGGCGTGGCCAACCGAGCAAACGATTCAGAGATTTGGGGGAAATTAGGCGGGATGGCACGTCGCATACTTGTGATACTATTGTCTTCTTGCTGGGATCTACGGACATGGGCTGATGTCCGCTCTTATTGTTGTTTATGTTTGTCTTTGCCTTACCGCATGCGCATCAGTCTCACTGGGCTGTTCTCAAGACACGGCTGGAATCGCTTGGGAGTTGGGGGTTGTTTATTTTCATCAGCAAGACGAGCCTTGCTCGGGGCATTCTCCGGTGTTTATCTTCTTTTTCACACTTTGTTGTTCAGTGGCATTAGCGTCAGGGATCATCATTCGGCACCATTATGGCAAGGCAGCGATTGTTATGCGGGTTCTTAGCGCACTGTTACGGAGTTCCAGTTCTTACGGTAAAAGAGAGCATATCTCATGCATCATTAGCCAAGGACCATCGAGGGCTATTCGGCCGGATTCATTCATATCCTCAAGGGCATTGATTGGGCATGGAGCGAACTGTGTCATTCAGCATCGGACGGACTGCCCCATTGTTACATTACGATACCACCTCGCAAAAGCATACTATCATCTCGTGTCCATACATCATGGTCCATGGAAAGACCAAAGGCATGGTGATAGCGGTTTCCTTCAGCGATGGGCGTTTCTCTCACATAGGGCGAAAAAAGGGATATATGATTGGGTTGGCGCCGGGGCGATGGTGCTCTCTGTTTTTCGGGCCGTGTGCTCTCGGGACTAGCTAGATATTCTAGCTTTTTCGCCGTCGGCCCTTACCTCGGGTCGACCTTGGTCGCAGAGCACTCACTGATCAGGGTAACCCTCTGATCCTATCCCTGGACATTTAGCTGGAGTTTTTCTTTTTTGGCGGCTTTTAGAGCTTTTACCCATGGCAACTTGGAAATATTGGAAGGATACGGGTGTTCTTTTCTCTAGGCTTCATCATTTCCATACTTCTCTTTTGATGTTCTCTATACACATTCACACTGCTTTCCCTCCCTTCCTTCCCTCCCCCTTTCTCCTAATCCTATACTAAGTGCAGCGGCTCTTTTTTTCTCTCTAGAACAGCCGGCACGATTTGTGTGTGGTGTCTCTAGGCAACAACAGCATATGTTAATAAAAAGGTTCCCTGTTGTTGGTCCATTGAAACTTGTCTGTGTAAATAAGTGGCTAACCTTCTATGTGATTGATTTCTTTGCCCATCATTAGGGTTATAGGGGTGCTGGGATAAATTACCAACTCGATAGATAGCCCTTACCTGCATGTTTGTAACCTAGACAGCTTTGTCTATAGGCATGCTTATTTCTTGCTCCTGAAACTTGTTATTTACGCTCCTAACTTTAAAGAAATAAAAGTAGGCAGTAATTTTAGTAAGCATAATGATAAACCTAAGTATAAGCAACAACATAATCATAGCCATAGTGATAAACATAAGGCATAAGACTAGACTTGTATAGTGTAACTTTAACTCTTCTTACCTATCTGCTAAGGCAGGCAAGAAAGCAAGGAAGTATATCTAAGGCAGACTGTCCCTGTTTCTATATATATTTCTATACCTCAAACCTTAGTTGGAGATCGAGAACCAGAACCTCTCCGCGACTTCTTCGCAAGACAGGGACCAAGTTCCCCGTCCCCGTACTTCCGAGCCGAGAACGAAATCGTCAAAGGACGCAATCCTCGTCTGCTTTTTGGCCAGGAGCCACAGAAAAGTTGCTGGCATAGGGAATAATGGATGGCCTTGCTTATACACACGTTAACCTAGGTTAAGTATATAGCAAAACGCCGGGAATAAAAAACATTGCTAGTGCTTGTGTCTTTTCTTGTTTTGTTTTAACCTTAAGATATAGATATTCCTTCTAAGTCTCACGGGTATAGATACCTATCGACCTAAAACATCTATCTACTTACCTAGGTTACCTAGGTCTATAAAAATATACATGGACTAGATATTATATAGCTTTACAAGGAAGAAATTAAGATAGGAAAGTAAGTAAACCGTAGGTACTTACTTGCCCAAGAATAAGGAAAGTAAGGGAGGGACGTGTAAAACATAAAAGGTAAAAAAAAGAAGAGAAAGGAGGAAGCAGAATAAGAGAAAACCCACTGAGAGTGAGACAGACCAAAGTGCTGGCCGCGGATTGAAGACTGGGGACTAGGACTAGGACTAGCAAACCTAGGATTGTAAACCGGGGGCAGGTATGTCAAGTTAGGTAGGTAGGTAGGTATGTGTCTTAACGTTAGTATAAGTTCGAACATAACATCTGAGACAAAGGCGAAGACAGAGACAAAAGACAAAGACAGACATGGAGGGAGAGAGGGAGGAACAACATAACCCCAGTTTCTCTCTCGAGTCAAGTCGAGTTTTCGAGTCTCCTTTGCCTTGTCTCTCTCTATCTCTCACACAGATACCCCCCTTCTCTCTCCCTAAATGCGTGTGTGCGTATGTGTGTGTCTGCCCATCTCAGCCTTCGGCCAAGTTATCGCCCCCTTCCTCAGACTCCAACATCATCTCGCAATGAGAAAACTCCATACACAGCCCTACTTTGTATTAACCTGATCTGTGGTTTACTAGAAGGCGGGAAAGGGTGTTCTTCCGCATACAGGCAGCAGCTGTACACTGTTCCCAAAGTTCTTTCTCGGTCTACCTCCGCATTTCACACATGTCGGCGATGATGGTGTTCCTGTACCTGACAAGTGAAGGGTGGCTGGTTGTAAAATCAATATACGTCCCTCTTACGATTCTCTTTCTCAAATGCTCTATGTGTGCCATAACCGGGGGAGGGGTGCAAGGGAGGGGAATGTAGATACCAGGTTGAACCCACGATAGACCTAACCCCCGGACCGCTCCGCTCTCTTTGTAACAAGTTCGAAGTTGTCCGAGACCTGTAATTCTTGGCGAAGATGCCACGAACTTGACCTTGCGCGTCTCCTGATTGTCTGACTGAGTCATGAGCTTGACTGTCTCGGTCTTCGGCTTGGTCATGGTCGAGAGGCAGCACACTGTTCAGTAGTGGGCCAGAGAGACATTCCGCATGGCACAACCATTTTGAAAATCAGAGCCGGAGGCTGTTTTTTTTGTAATGTGGTCATTCTGCTGACTCATGGCTTCGGGTACGCTCCCGTTCATTCTTCCGGCAAGAGAGTATCGCATAACTTGGCATCTACCACCACGGTAGGCACCACCCCTCGTTTGGCCATTGACTGATATAGGCTAGGTGAACTTTATGCGGTTGGTAGAAAGGCCATTCACTGACACTCTCATTAAGCGCTAGGTTAAGAATGTCGTCCGCAAGGACACGCATGAGTGAACCAAGGCAAGGGCTTTGCACATGCGCTGTCTCCCTCTTGAGGCTCTGGCTGTACCATCATAGGCATCCCGAGTATTTCCATGAATGTCAATGATAGTGGCAACTGCAATCAACATATGAGGAGGGGCTCAGGAAGCTCACGCGTCGTAAGAGGCCGTCCGGCACTGCATGGTCCTCGTGGTTCCCGCACTGCGTGTTTCCTTGCCACTCTGCCATCGAACCGTCATGCCGATATTGTAGAGATCCGTGCCATGGGCACATCCAGGTAACTGCGGTGTAGGGTGCTCTTCGTCGGTCAGTTCCCAACTGACTTTATAGTGTAGTTATACGATAAATTGGTAGTTATGGTGCGAATCGCAAGAGTCGTCAACCCGAACAAGGAGAGGCGATGGCAGTCGCACCTCTTGTCACCTTGCTACTTAATCACAGTGTGCGCACTCTGCAGACTAGGTTGGGCCGTTCGGAGCAATGCATGTCTCCCTTGACCTAATTGCGCCGTGATGATGTGCGATTGATAAATACCTAGTCATTGGATTACCATGTGAGCCCAGAGGCTGACTGAGCCAAACGAAAGCAAACTAGACCATAGCTTTGCTTCCCTCTTACAACTATCAAGTAAAACTTTGGATGGACAGCTCGTCGCCCCATCCGCAAGTCTCAGCAAGGATGGCAGGAAGTGGAGAGCTGGACAGACAGGTTCTTGGACTGGATTGGATGCCAACCGATCGTTTAAAATCTGTCGAGGGGAGCTATCGTAACTGTGCCCTTCACTCGGGACCCGATTGCATCATGCAGACAGCGCTTGACGAGAGTAGGCCCTTAGACGGAGAGCCTACTGTGTACTTCATGTTGGTAGAGGCTGCAGGGGAGGCATGGTCGAGACCCGAGAGAAGGAGAAGGCGGTCAGTTCCCTCGCGTGCCTGGGGGAAGAGAGACTATAGAAGTAAGAGTTAGACTTGCGAGCGTGGAGTGGAAGAGGAAAGTCTAAAGTCTACAAATAGAACTAGGTTAGGTTAACTCCACGATAGCGCCAAGTGGTCCTGTTAGTCAGCGGGGCCTGGTGCTATGCCACGTTGTGGGTTGTGGGCGGGCGGGCACAACTGTGGGCAGAAACTGTGAGCTTGCAGAGCTTCGGTGCAATGCCAGTTAGGGAAGAGGCTGCGCTTGGATCCGCTCGGGGCATCCCTGGCATATTCCGCACACGGTCATCTAACTGGAGCAAACCGAAGTGCAGCCCGTCTATCTGGTGGGTGCAAGCTTCTTTCCATCGTGATTACTTACTGTCATAGGCCAACCTAACACTAGGCTCATCGTCAGGCTGTGTCCGCAATCTATGATTGGATGATAGGGCGGAAGTGGAAGCTTTATGTTTAATGGTCGCGTTAATGCGAGTTTGTCTTTCTGCAGCTTGCACCGTGCTGTGGGCGATGGAGCTTTCCAGAGGTCCAGCCAGAAACGGTCGAGTCACGGACTTTTCAATGTCGCCAATATGCACCTGCACAGATGTTACCTACTGAGAGTACCTATCAATTGGGCAGAGTCTCGGCAGATCTGCCAGGTCTCCAGATGCGCATCGACGCGATAGAGAATGGGAGGGGAGGATGGAAGTTGGCGGGGGGGAAACTGCTTCGGGAGGGGCAAGTGGGCTTTCTCGGGCTTCTGATCCTGGGCACCTGCACCTACCTATTCCTGGGCTTACTGCCTACAGACAGCACAGCAGCTGTCGGACCTTCATGTTTCCTGTAGACTAGAAAGGCTGTACAGCTGTGTAATCCTATGCATAATCCTGTCTACGGAGTTAGTCTGTATTAGGAGATAGGCTAAACCACCATGAGTTGTGGCTTTTCCTTTCATGAGCGGTAGTCTAGATGGCGGGCTGCAAGGACCTAATTGTGCCGTTGTAACTCCCACATGTTGTTCTGGACTGGTAAGAAGTTTGCCGCAATGTATCCTCAGCTAATGCAAGATGCGATATGCGATATGCAGAGCACTACGGTTAAGTATACAATCCCATGATACGACAAGGACGGAATGGATAAGTACGACAGCACGGCCTTGGCCCGACCGAGGACGAATACCATCTTCTGGGCTGGTATGCTTATTTACGATGTGAAAGTAAGTACAGCAGTACGAGATCGAGCTTGCGTATACTACCTACAGTGCAGCATACCTTCACTTCTATTACTGTCTGGCGTCACACGTTATTTGATTGTACCGTGACTGTGGATTCTCCGTGTTTGTCACATAGGTACCTATTCTCCTCTTTCAACCTTTCCACATTCCCACCTTGATAACACTCTTCCTCCCTCGGCGTCTGGAGGTGTTTGCTCTTCATTAACCTTACTTTGTTTTAATTCGTAGGGTAAGCACATGGCATTCCTGTTGATCCAGGGAGAAAGAGGTGGAAGGAGGCAGGTGGTTGAAGGTAGGAGGTACAGCTGTACAGCTGTACACAGGTACAGAATGCAGAAGCGACAACCGGGAATGCAACACAAAAACCGTATAGTACCGTACCGCGCCATCCATTCCATACACCCGTCAGGAACATGTGGGCAGTTACTCTCTTTACTCACTCCCCTTGCCGCACTTATGTCCCTCAGTACCAAGAAGCAATTATAACCTAGTAGTTCCCCGGACTTTCCCTTGACTCTGTCCCCCAATTTGCATCCTCTTCTGTTGCTGCTCTTGCTCGACCCCTGCCTCGACCAGTCGCATGTCATAGTAGCTGTAAGCCACTTACTAAAAAGGGCGCTCTTTGACGGTGCAGACGTTACCACACCAAAAAAAATTCTAGCAGCATCCCTTTGCTGTCGTTCAACTTCAGAGGGGCTCCACAAACAATTCAAGAGATTGAGAGATTGAGCTGAAAATCGGCAACGTGCCTTTGGATACAGAAATATTCCCACGTCATTTGCAGAAATCGCCGGGCGGGTTGTTGTGACGGGAAAGCACTTGGGATCGAAGGAAGGAGGTATTGACCTTTTTAGAGCCTCGCCCGTCAAAAAAATTAGCAGGACCCGCGCCACCAGCGCATGAGTAGGGTACTGCCTGCCATCCAACCCAAGGGTACATATTTCCCGACGTCATATGCGACCAGCGCTTGCTTCCCTTCAACTTCGCTTCTTGAATTCTTTCTACCCATCCCTTCGCTGCCGCAAACTTTGGTCAACCTTTCTCATTACGCACTCTTGATTGTTCTTGAGCACATCATCTTCGAGGAGGGTACCACTGGACGCGTGCGCATCGCATCGACCGAGGTAACCAGCGTTAGTGAAGGGTAAAATCAGCGCCAAGGACGATCGCGGCCATTCGTTCGATACGATACTTATTACTTACTCACCCGGCATTCTGTCAACTACAAATCTATCTATCACAATCGCAACGCGCGACTCAGTGGTCGGTTGCTTTGCGTGACAAATTCGGTCATTGCGGTTAACGGCTGTCTCCCACGTTTTCGGCACAAACAGTAAAGCCACGAGCTCGGAACATTTGGCGCTCGGGTAGCTGGCCCTAACCCAGGCCCAGCCAAGGCCCCCCCTGTCTTAATAAGGCCCCCTGGCCCAGTAAGCCAGATCCGAACGCCTTGGTGGTTAGGTCACCTCCCACCTCGTGACTTTACTTAGTCCTGTTGTCTGCGGCTCCCATCTCCCAGCTGCGCGGTATCATTCGTATCATTGGAAGATATACCGTTTGACCGAACTTCAGTGTTGCCACCGGAGCACGGGCTCACAGCGTAGCCATGCCGCCTCGGCATAACCACCACAACCGTTACTACTACCATCCTGTGTTTGTTCCCCGCCCCATCGCCTTTCGTGGCATTCTCTCCGTTCTCAGCCACCTTTCACGGTGACTGTTGGCTGACTCCTGTCTACCCGTTCAGGCGCGAGTACAATGTCGTTGTGCTGGGATCAGGTGAGACCCTATCTCTGGGCAGTGAAGTTGATATACTAACTTGTGGCTTAGGCGGGGTTGGGAAGAGTTGCCTTACAGGTACGATACATCGATTGATGCCGTGTTGCGCCCACGGTTGTTTAATGGCATACAAGCCTTTCGTATCATGAGCTGATGATGGTATTCTTCCAGCCCAATTCGTTCACGACGAATGGATCGAGAGCTATGATCCGACGATTGAGGATTCATATCGGACACAGTTGACAGTCGATGTGAGTCTGACAATGCCGGATGACCCCAGTTGTCTTCGGGAAACGAGAAGCGCTGATACTCTTTTCTGCAGCAACGACAAGTGGTTCTGGAGATGTAAGGGCTGCTGATTCGACCAAGTTATGTGGCTGGGCTGACCGGGGATTTAGCTTGGATACTGCAGGGACTGACCAGTTTGGTTAGTTACGCCGCACCGTCTCGCATTCCAGAGCATCCGTTGACTCAATTTCAGTTGCCATGAGGGACCTGTACATGAAGACGGGCCAGGGCTTTCTTCTAGTCTTCAGTATCACCTCGGCCTCGTCCCTGAGTGATATCGCCAGACTTCGCGAGGAGATCATACGCATCAAAGACGACGAAAACATACCGATAGTCATCTGCGGTAACAAGGCAGATTTAGAAGACCACCGTACCGTACCCCGGACACGTGGGTTTGAAGTTTCCCGGAAATGGGGCGCACCATATTACGAGACGAGTGCACGGACGAAGAGTAAGTTTTTGTATCTACTCCTCTCCTCACGTCGCGCATATCAGACTAATAGGGAGAAAAGCCAATGTCGAGGAAGTCTTTATCGATTTGTGTCGGCAAATGTTACGAAGAGAAGATATGGACAACTACCCAGAAGAAAGCGGTCCTCATCGTCCTCACAAACGCCGCGACAGGGACCGGCATCCCCATCGTCCGCGACATAAGTGTGTCATTTTATAATCTATAACGTGTCCAGAAAGGCCCTCTTGTGGCCTCTAGTATTTCTTGGATGGACCGACCGACTTATGAAACCTCGGCGAGTTCGACACGGCCCTTCAAATCCCATATACCTAGGCCTTTCGCATCAAGGCTTCGAGAGAATGCACTAAAACTAATGAATTGTTACGTTTCACGAAAATCTGATGGAACTGCCACCCTCCGCGCGCCTCTCGGAAAGACACCCGAGGTTTGTGTGGAGGAGGAGGTCGTATGGCGATGTACCGACGGGATACGCTACAATGACAATATCACCTTCAGATATTTGACGATGACTTTGATTTTTCATACATGGGGACTCGGCGGAGCGTTCATGGCCAGGGCGAGACGGGAAACCATAAGTCATATATAATACCCCTTCTATGGATGCGAAATTGACAAAGGCAAAAAGATTCCGAAGTGCAAACAAACTATAATACGTACAAAGTACAAGATCTCTATTCCTCTTCAATGGCAATAATTTTATGCATTGTGAAATTTCTTTCTATTATTTACTGCGTGCATCTATCATCTCGATAGGTTCCACAGATGGTTGCTTGCCAATGCTCGGGCCGCGGACATGCAGGAATTGGCTTGGGGACACGAATATCGAGCTCTTGTGTTGAATGTCGCTGTTGTCATACCGTGACCCCCACGCCCTTCAAAACCCGATTACAAGTAAGTACTTACCTAGTCTAGGTAAATTTTTTACCTCCTTGCTGTATGTACTATTGTCTCCTTATGCGTAAGGAGCAGTGTCATCGCATCGTTGAAGCGCACGCGAGCTATTATTATGGGAAAGGAAAGTGTTGCAGTGCTGTTACTTACTCACTCACTCACTCACTTATACTTAACCTAGTCTATTTACTTACTTACTCACTGAGGAATAATGGTGAAGGAGGACGTAGGTAGGTAAGTAGATTACATACCTCGGTCGGTACTTAGGTAAGTAAAATCACCTACCAAAAAGAATTGTGCATGGCCCATTTTACACCAAAACTTATAGTTTTCAAGCAGGAATTACGGTAGTTAATACAGCTTGGAAAAATTAGAGAAATTCAGGACAAATAGAGAATTGCAAACTTTATATTATAAATAAATTTCAACCTCTTTCCAGTAGAATTGGCAAAGTAGC
This sequence comes from Xylariaceae sp. FL0594, assembly GCA_022385605.1. NCBI lineage: Eukaryota > Fungi > Ascomycota > Sordariomycetes > Xylariales > Xylariaceae > Xylariaceae sp. FL0594. Next base: position 75,790 of record MU280795.1, read on the forward strand.
ATACATTGTTGTAAGGTAAAAATAGAATTCTATGCTAAAAGCTTAAAAATATGCAATTATACCTTAAAAGTATGCAATTATACATTATATATTTACAACCTCAGCATTGTTTTCAGTTTCCCCTGTTTACAAACCTGTTTTATTTTGTCAATACTAAGTAAATAGCAAGGACCTCGATATATATAATATAAATGCCTATTCTCTATTTATTAAAATTTTTTTTTGATTTTTTCCCTGTCAATCCTGCAAAGTTATTGCCTATATTTGCCAACAGTATCTGCAAGCAATTTTTGGTGTAGATGTGGGCCATGCACAATTCTTTTTGGAAGGTTAGTTTAGGTAGTTTAGGTATCACATCCGACACGGCAGATCTTGCCTTTGCACTTTGCACTTTGTGTGTGTGTGTGTGTATGTGTGTGTCAAGACTACTTATTTATAATGTGTTTGGATAGAAGAAAGAAAGAGTATCTAGAGTACTGTATTCACAAAGCAAAAACCTGGAGACTGTAGTCTATCTAAGTGCTGGCTGGCTTCTCGGTCGAGAGGCTCTTGAACCGAACCTAACCTAACCTACCATTTCCTGTCGTGTCGTGTATATCGTCTCGTCTCATCTCGTCTGGTCTCTGTTGTGTTGCGTCGTGTTGTGTGCTGTGCTGTGCTGTGCTGTGTTGCATCATGTGGTGTCGCGTTGCATTCATTTTCATTTTGTGGTCTTGTAAAGTTGTAGATAGTTAGTTGGGTTAATATACAGACAGCTGTACTTAACCTACTTCATTACCTATGCCCTAGCCGGGCCGAGCCGATCGACATTAGTAGGTCGGTAGGTAGGTAGGTAGGTAGGTAGACTTCACAGGTGGACGTGCGCAAGTATCTAGATAGATATAGTATGTATAGGCAGACCAGGCAAAAAAGGGCAAAAGAAAAACAAATTAACACAGGTTCGAGGACCATAACGTAGCGTCGGCGTCGCGGTCACGTTGCCTTGCTTTGCTGTGCTTTGTGTTGCGCTGCGCTGTGCTGTCCTGCCCAATCATATCCTCTCGAATGCACGGGATTATATGATTGGCCCGGCCAAGGGCGTTTGCGAAAGTGGGATACGTACGTACGTACGTACGTACGTACGTATTAATATACCGTATCTCCACGTAACACTTACTTATATGAACCCACTAGATAGGTATCTGGTTCAGGTGCATGGGACAACGGGGAAAAAGGGAATGAGGATAACATAGTAACAGACAAGATAAGTAGTTGATATGATATGATGGACCGGCAAGAAGCCGTCTGGGCGCTGTCACATAGACCTGGACCCAGGTAGACGCACAATTCCAGTAAAATCAGGCAACTATACACGGACGGAGAGATGAAAATGGGTGGTCAGTGGTGTTAGGGCATCATCATACACAGAGATGGGATACGTTGAGAGTTGCTCCGACAAATAGTAAAATGAGGAGCTCTGATTCGCAGATACTGTGTGTTCCTCTCTGTGACTTATGCGGACATGTACATGATGTGAAGACAAGCGGCGGGAAGATTGGCAGTTTGGACGGTTGAAAATTTTTTTGTACTTTTGACCCCTTCGTCTCCGAACTAAAGTGATTGCTCGGGTTGGCTTGGTACGATGCGGACTGATTGGTCCAGATCATCTGTTGGTGGTTGTTGTTTTTTTCTGCATGGGACCGGCGTTCGTGGTATCCGGTTTCCGGGCGAGAAAACGACGACGATTGGCCGAGCCTCACCGTCTCTGTGCCCATATATCCTGCGCAATCCGAGCGTCGAACGCTGTCCAAAGAGGCGGGCAAAGGAAAAACGCCAAAGCGTCAATGTCCCCAATGGTACATCTGCCGAACGCGCAAGCAAGCGCAATCACATCCTTCATACCCCGTCTTTTTGCTGTTCTTTGCCTCTATACGGGCTAGGCAGCTGTCGCTGGTCGGCGAGCTTTGATGTTCGGTACCATGGCCCAAAGGCTCTGGGCAGGTAGCATCCCCAACCTAACCTACTCTCTCTAAAACAATGCGTATGCTGCCTTGAAATATCAGTAGAGTCGGCGAGGTGGCAGCTTCACTGGCCCTTTGAATTGAATGTCGAATCAAACCGCGGGGTGCGTTGCGTCCTCGCTTAAGCCAAGGCAAACCCAATCACATCCGCCAACGGCTAAGATAGTAACGCCACAGAACTTGGGTTCGGCGGAAGCGGGATCCATCAATGCTACCTTGCTTCTGCAACGCCAGCGGAGCCCCACCTACACCTATGGCCATGGCCCGTAACTTATCGCCAGGCTGCCAGAAGTAGCTAACCATGAAAAGAAGAGTATCTATGTTCTGATCGCTCTTTCGACGCGGACACGCTCCGCTGCAGACCTTGATCCAGGACAGCTTCGACGCACGGCGAGACCAATTGGAACAGTGAGAACAAGGATCACGAGGTGACATGCCCGACAGGTGACAGCCCCGTTTCTTCAGGATTTCGTTCGCGTCTCGGATGTGGCTTTGACGTACTGCTCCAGTGTCTTCTTCTGGAGAGCCCGTTGTTCTCGGACGATTTCCCAAAGCTCCTCATTTTCTTTCTGGAGCTCAGCATCACCGACACTGTTATTGCCCACAGGCTCTTGGAAAGCTAGAATGGCCTGCTCCAACAGATCTTGAGGCACGCCGTTCGATGAGAGCATCCTGGAGAATCGAGTCTCCTTTGCTACGTCCGTTTCGATTTGAGAAGTAAAATTGTACGTCCGACTTCCGAGGAACGGCTTCACGATTGTTGTGGGCCGGGTGACTTTCGGTTCAGGGAAGGGAGAGACGAAAGTAATGTTGGTGATGGCGGCATTCAAGCTGGCCAGTTCGGTGGAGTCCGCCCTGTTGCCGAGATCCCATCGCCGCACTTGCCCCTGGGGATGCCCCGACAAAAGGATCGTACCGTCGTAATTCAGGCCCAGACATGTAGCTGGGCCGGCTTCCTGAGGCGCCGCGCCGAAGGCTGGAGAGACCTGCGTGGCGGTTGGTCCTTCTTCTTGACTCTGGCCGTCAAGTTCCACAGCGAAGAGAGAGCCATCTTCGGCGGAGGCGTAGAATGCTCTAGTGCTGGGGTCAATGGCCAGTGAGATGGGCACACTGGGGAAAAGCACGGTGCGAAGGGGCACCCCACGCTGATAATTCCAGATAATGCAAGACTTGTCTTTGCTCGCACTGATACAGAGATTCGTATCAGGGTTGACACTCGGAGATACCACTAGGGAGGTAATGGCGGCTCTATGATCCGATAACGTCGCTTGAGGCTCATGCTCGATAGTCGCGTCATACTCCAACAGCCGAGCGAGAGACCACACGTGAATATTAGAGTCATCAGAGCCTGTAAGTAAATGATACGGCGTAGCAACTATGCACGTGATGGCCTGGACGTGGCAGGGAGGCGTCGTGACTTGACGTCCCGTGCAAAACTATTTTTTTCCTCTGGTGAGTGATCCATTGACTGGCGTACGTACGGGAAGGATAGGGGAGGCACTCACTTCCCAGACAATGACCCGGCCTTCCTGCGTGCCCAGGAAAAGGACATCACCGCTGATCTCAATGCTGCGGATTCGCTCCGAAAAGGTGACAACGGCCTCTTGATTGCCTTTGGGGCGTGCGTAGACATGGACGGTAGACTTGTCTTGTTGGGCGGCGAAGACATGTGTGTTGCCCACAGCCAGTCCACCTGATGGCGCCGAGCTCTTCTTGAGAATAGCCGTTATCCCATGAGTAGGGTGCAGGGTATGCTCATATATACCGGCGTCTTTGGGGATGGCGGTGTTGTTGGCCAGCGGTGGTCCCGAGACTGACACAAAGTGGGATTCCGTCAGCATTGTGATACTACTACTGCCAGTCGACTCAAGAGCATAGAAAATATTTTGTAGCAGCCAGTAACGATGTTAGGTGCAGCTGCCGCAATATTTTTCTGCTCGACACTGCTTTCTTGATGGATAATTTCAGCAATCAATATTTTTCGAGCTTGCCTGTAACCCCTGCTGCTGCGCTAGGTGTCCCAATTACCCAACACGGAATAGCCTGTATCTTTATTAGTACTTGGTACAGCTTCCAATCTTGTCCACCTCACTCTTCGGGTTCATGGCCTCGCAATCATTTAACCTAAGGTTAGAGTAAGTCTTACCGCCATTAGAACTTACTAGTCCAATTGCTCATGTTTTCAAAAAAAATATCTCTGATAGTTGGTAGGTCTCATTGTTTTATGGAAGGAATATAAATTCAATCAAGGACACTGAGCTAGTGAGGTTATCTGCCCTGCTAGGTAAGATCAAGCAATTTGCCTGTTGGTGCTGCGAAATAGTTTTGACACAGTGTGGATCACACATATTCTGCGCATTTTGTTTGGTGATGACCTGAGCACCGAAAGAATGAAGCTGAAGTGTCAATCCAGAAGTGGCCACGATGCCTGTACAGTTGTACAGCAGCATGCTGTACAGAGCGAGGCCTACGGTGCTTGGTATGGCTCCCTCTAGCTGCCTGTCAAATGCCGACCGTCACAAAGAGGTATTACGGTCTCTTTGTCTTGCAAGAAATCAGAAGATCTGTCTCCATTCGTAATAATTTGCAACCCTCGCTCTACAGCGAATGTTGTCTTGGCCAACATCGTGACAAGATCAGGGGAGAGCAAGCATAGTTCTCGAGAGGATAATCGGATTACTGCATGGAATTGAAGCTGCGTTGCAACCCTACAAGTCCCGTTGCATTTGGTCTGGAACAGAAAGCTCTTTGGAGCTGTATGCGGCTCCTAACAGACAAGGTGGGTACGAGGTTCCGGGTGAACTTTACTTGATACCTCACATCATCTCCAAAGTATGCAAAAAATCATCATGTGAGCGATTGAGACACCACGTCGAATCTCCCTATACTGTGCTGGGACCACAACCAGATCGAGACGGTCAATTGCAGCTAGGGAGACTCGCCACACACTTGTTACCATGTATTACAAGTGACGGGATCAGCATGCCCTCAGCCGATGATATGTGAGCACAGCATAGTCTACAGAGCGTCTGAAGTTTCAAGTCGCGATTTCTTGGTGCCTGTGCGACGACAGGTAGATTGGAAGCCATCATGATGTGTAATATTTCATATAGCGATGGCCTATCTAGGCTAGGGCAGGCAGTGTGAGTTTCGGCACTTGCTTTGTATACGCCTAGGCTGTGCATAGCGCCTCCCAAGACTTTTCCTGCCGCCATCGCTGTTTCAATTTCTTATAGCTTTTATCTTGTACTATGGGCAGTCGCTGCCGCCATGGTAATAGGATTTGTCTCTGACTATTTACCTGGCTAGTCTGCTTTTGAATCCTACTAGACTACTAGATAACAGGAAGGCAGTCCCCTTCCTGTTTCCCCTCCTCATACAAACTTCCGCCCAGCTCCCCTCAACCTGCCATTCGCTGGCATCCATAATGCACCATGCCCAGTAGACGCGGTCTCGTCTGTCAATATCCCGATCAGGCTTGAGACAGCATATGTGAAACATCACTGTTGAATCTTGATACCTGCACCTAATGAAAATGTGGTTCGCCCAGATCCTAGGTATGTGCTAACTCTGCAGCTACTGTGAATTCCCGAGCTTAGTATTCTAAAAGTAGAAAAGAGATAATTTCCAGAAGATCGTAGCGTTGCAATCAAGTTGCCGATCCCAGGACCGATCCCTTGGCGCGACCAGGGATGCGAGCCTACGAGTACAAACGGTGCAAGAATCCTTCCAGAAAGACGAGCAGCTGTTCAAGTGAATTACGGCCCTCGGGCCTCGAGGGAGCAAGAAACAACCCAGACACGCCAGAGAAGGAAAAGAAGTCTCCCACCTTCCATCGATGGTGAACCTTGGCTGAGACATGCGAGCTTTTCGTCTCCCTTTTTCCGAGCAGCTGCATCGCGAGAACTGCCCCAGGTCGGGTGGTTCGTGCAGGTACACGTGTAATTCAAAAACTTGGTTAATTTGGACAAGGTTCCACCCTTCAACGCCCTTTGTTCTCCCGACCCCTGAATTCATATTTACTTAACCTTACTCTCAGTCGCTGACGGGCAAGAAGATCCACATACTGTACAGTACGGTGTACCGGAGTCTTCCCCCTGCAGAGGCTACTAACAACGCCTAAGCTATGTTATAAGTCTCAGTTAAAGCCAGGCTTACCACAGTACAGGAGTAGGTGGTTCGGATTTCTTTTCTATCGTCTTTCCTGCTCCAGCCTGTTCATTCGTTGAGGTTTTTTTCTCTGTTTCTTGCGCATCTCTCGGTACCTATTCTATAGTTGCTTTTTAATCATACCCATCCGCTCCGAATCCACTGCCGATCCCGGACACGCCAATACCGTTACATTCGGAGAAAGGAGATATCCGCCTGATATCTTTACGTAACGAACGGAAGCCGTCCGTCTTGTTATTGTATTCGTTCCATATAGTCTTCCGCGCGCCGTCCAAAGAATTCAAGATAGCCGACAACTCGAAGCTTTGATGGAGCACAGCATCGAAAGTGTGGAGCCCGCCGTGGACTTCCATGACAACCTTCCTGAGCTGCTAGCTGTGGACCTGGAAGAGTCGAGTAGTGTATTCCAGTCGAGGCAGCTCACCGCCGGAACGCCCGCGCCGGGCCTGTCGGATGATGGCAGCAAGAGACGCTATTCTTTTCAGCAAAACCCCTGTTTCATCGGCCCTCTGTTTCGATCCCAACCACCGCTCGGCATCGTGACCGAATCCAACTCACTGCGGACCATTCACAAAAAGTACTCTGATATCTTCGCACCACTAGACTACAGCTACCACAAGCGTGGTAGTATATCCAGCAGTGAATGCTCTGCCGATATGGAGCCTCCGTCACTCAGCACCCGCGGTGAATCAGTATTGACAGTCGATACCTGGCCCGAGCCCGAGAAGAATGCTCCACACATCTCCATCCAAGAATCTGTAGCCACTGAGTATGGGCCCCAGATGAGCTGGATGGATCTGGATGACATGTCGCCCACCACAGAGCGGAGGAGAAGCAGTATGACGGATTTCATCCGATACACAGAACAACGCAGGGGCAAGACCCTGGGGACCATGTCGTTGGACTCACGGGTCCTGGTAAATGAGGACGGACCGGTAACACAAGCCAGCAGAGAATCAGCTGCCTGTCCCGCAGAAATACCAAGAAGGCGCTCGTCACTGATGTACCAGGAAGTATATCTTGCTAGACAGCAGTTAGCCATGTATTTTGAGGAGGGAACACCGCTACCCGACACTCAGGCCTCCGTGCAGTACTATAGCCATAACAACGATGATAGCAGGCAGACGTGCATAGACGACGCTGGAATCTCATACCACGAGAGCGAAGGCGGGCTCACTCTCCGGGGCACCTCGAGCGCCAAATCGCATGCCCACCTGGCACTTCACAGCGAGCATGGGAAGATGACTAGGAAGCCAGTGACGAACGACGGAGGGGACGATGATCTAGGAATAGCATCGGCCGAGGTTGGCTTCGGTGAATGGCTCGAGTCTGGCATGGCATCCATTGCAGATGACGATCCACAGCCGCCGCGGCCACTCCCACCCAACATACTGGAAATCTGCCAGTTTTTCGTCGCGAGTTTCCCAGAGCCGATGCTCACGTGTAATAGTTTACTTGTCGAGAAGATCCGCGAGCTCTCTCGGGGCATCCGATACGATGTCAAAGATCGGCGATTACCGCCGGCGGTTCCTGTCCCCCCAGCCGGAAGCCACCAGACCAAGCTGACGAAATGGAAGTGGCTCGGGAATGGGCCGAGTCCTAAAGAGCCGCCGCAGGACCAAATGCATACCGTCCCCGGAACACCTCCCGTCAGTAACAAGTCCGAGTGGTCCGTGATGCGCAAGATTTTCCCTCATGGTCGTGATGACCTGTGCGAGGCTCTGTACGCCCATGTGCTAGTTTTCAACTACGTCACACTGCTCTGTCGACGGCTTCCGCTGAGGCCAAGCGACTCGGCCAGGCCAGCTTCACCAGGATCAATCGACCGTCCGGACACAAGCGGCTCAAGCCTTTCCGACGAGTTAGATCTATACGACCCCGCACCGCTGCGTCCTTCGTTGTGCGAAACTGGTGGCATTCCACGAAAAGCTGCTAGTATTCTGGGATTCGGTGACGAGGGTGTAGCTCCACCACCCTCTTTCGTGAGCTCGACACGGCAACCGTCGAGAGGTAGCAGCAGCCGCATGTCATCTTACACGAGCTTCCGCACCAACACCCCTTTCTTCGGTGGCACGGGCCAATGGCAAAAGCGCCACGAGACGAAGGGAAGCCCCCCACAACTGGCGACAGCCATGGTACGAAGGGATAGCCTCAACAGACCCACGACGTCGGCCGGCTACAGGCCCGAGCAGATCAAGCAGCTGATCGAGCTCCGGCACGGACTCGCCATGTGCTGCGCGAGACTTACCATTACACTCCACCGGGCCAACACCAAGCATATGAAGTACAAGGAAGACAGGGACTGCAAAGTGGACCCCTCTTTCATGCAGTCGCTATGCGAAAATGTGCGAATCACGGAAGAGTCGATTAATCGGACCCAATAGGAAGATCTTACTATCCTTCTGACGGTACTTCGACGACCGGTCCGGACTGACCGAGAGAGCCCTTGACACGATAAATGCCTTGGCGAGGCTTTGGTCTAACCTGGCCAAACCCAAAGGCTTCACTCTGTTAGCTTTCTGCAGCTTTGCCTTCCTGGACGAGGACACCATGTTCCGTCCTCTGCCATGACATTCTGTACACTGTATCGGTCATGAGGGCGCACTCATAGATGGACGAGGCCCTCATCGCATCCATTTTCGCAGTTCTTTCTCGCCCATCTCTCGATATTCGAGTGACTTGCTTGGTATGAGCGCGTACATCGACCCAATGTCGTTGTATACGGAAATAGCGATCTTTCAGCTGAGACACTTTCTCGCGCCCCTCCCCGTGGCGAAGAGTTAAGGGTAAAGCTGTGAAAAGCGAGGGAGACCGAGTCATTTGTCTCATGAATATAGGCAATAGTGTGGTGAGCGCAAAACAAAGGACGTAAGAGAAGGGGGCGAAAATGCGTTTCTGGTCCTGGAAGAGAGACATAGAAAAGTGGCTTTTAAACCCAAAACGATGGCTGAACTTAAGCCGCACTGTTATTATTTTCTTTGTCCCTTGTTGTAATGGAGCGGAAAGGCGAGGGAAGAGAAGGAAGGGATGGACTGGAATGGAATGGGAAAGAGGAGTCAAGGGAGAGGGGCAAAACAAGGGCGTTTCAGCGATATTTTAGGGTTGTTGGACTCTGTGGATTGATTTTTTTTTCCTTCTTTTTTTGCTTTCTTTTTTTTCTCGCTTATAAAATACCCCTTGTTGTGTGTTATGTATGTATGTATCGTACTATTTATTTTCTTTGCTTTGCTTCTGCTTTTTTCATGAGTTAATTAGATTTAGCTACAAGAGCATCTAACCTACGCTACGCACTTATCTTCAATTCTTTTGATCCGACTGGTCGACTTGCGATCGATGACATTCACGATGATCATAAAGATTGAAAGTGTTTAATCATATGGATGTGACCCTCAGAAGATTTTATCAACCAACCAAGGTTAGGTTAGGTTAGGTTACTTAGGTTAGCATCCTATGCGAGGGATGGGATAGGCGTCTTATGTCGTGTTCTTTCTTCCAGATTAGTTACGAGTATAATAATTTAAATCTTCATTTAATTATTGCAGAAGAGTCTTATTACCTAGGTCACTTTGCCTGCAAAGCTTCCCGGGGGGTACCAAGCATATAGAGATAAAAATGATATGGCATTCCACGCTGCCAAGGTTTGCTCCAGCAACAATTTCGTGTGGATATACGGAATTTTGAGAGAGAAGTATTCCAGGACGCCAGAGAGGTCAGATCCAACCAAGTCGCTATATTTGAAGAACATCCTACCTCTAGGTGAGGGTATATTTGACAGAAATCAAAAAAGATTGGAGAAACGGGACTAGTAGTTCGTCTACGGCCTGTCCGCATACATGGAGCTATCCATAGGCGAGAAGTTACTCGTGGAGTCGCTCGTGAGCGAGGGCCACGTAGCGCTGGTGCTATGGTTGTTGTTATCTTTGTTAGCGCTGCCGTCCTCCGGCTGACTATCCGGATTCGGCGGCGAGTTTCTCTCGGCATCCCCGGCCGTTCTCGGCGGTAGGTACGAGTTCAAGTTCTCGGTGGTGGGAGCGGCCAGGCGGCCGTACATGGTGAACGTCTTGGCGTGGGCGTTGCTGAGGCCCAAGAGGCCGGCCGTGACGAGGAGGAGGCCGAGGAAGATGATGGAGCCGACCTGGGAGAAGTTGCCGCTGAAGGCGGCGACGAGGTAGACGGTCAGCTTGGCGGCGGCCTCGAGGTAGCCCTCGATGTGCGTCTGGGCCTGCAGCCACTTGGAGGTGGTGATGGCCTGCAGGTCCGAAGCCAGGCCGCGCAGACAGACGACGCGGCCGTGGCCGAAGTCGACGACGTACTCTGTCAGCGTGTCGACGAAGCCGTCATCTCCGGATGCGTGGTCTGGATTGGGCTGTGGCGGCGGCAACTTGGGAGGCCGTTTCGTCCGTTGCTTGATCACGTAGATGTTCAAGATACGGGAGAGCATGAGCCCAAGTATGGCTGCGACACCCCACCCTATACATCTACTGCATTAGTGGCAAGTAAGGGGCACTGATTAATCGCAGAAGAATACCGCTTCGGTATTAGGGGAGCGGGAGGATAAAACAGAGTCAAGAAAAGGACGCAGAGGACAACGCACATTCACGGAGGAGAACCATGAAGACAAAAGCAGTGATGGTGAGCAGGGGGCTGGCGAGATAGAGCACTTGCGAGACCCAACCGATGCCGGCTTCCTGGTCGCGCCAAATGACATTTCGCCGACTGCTGAGCCCACTGTTGCGCTTGCTCCGCTGCTGCCGGCTGCCACCGCCGGCCAAGGGGAAGGTGTAGCTGCGCTGGGGCGCCCTGCCGACGTCGACGACGACGCGCTGCCCCGGTCTGCAGACGCGCTCGAGGTACTGCAAGGTGGCCGTGTTGGCGATATTGTGCGTCGACCTCTTGCCGTCCAGCGAGGCCTCGACGGCGTTGTACGGCGAGGGGATCTCGTTGAGCACGGTGTCAGCGGCCTGCTGGTAGTGCAGGCCGGGGGCCAGGAGGAGGGCGTCGAGCCATGAGGCGCCGCCCGAGATGCGGGTCCGCTGCGCGATGGTGCCCAGGTCCGCCAGGGCCAAGAGCCCGGCCGCCGAGATGTCGACGCCCGGGATCGGCGTCTGCGTCCAGTTGGGGAACTTGGCGGCAGCGACGCGCTTGACCAGGGTCTGATTTTACGACAAAGCCGTTGTGTGAGTTTGAGACGATGACGCACTAGAAAGGTATATATATATATATGGGTCGGAGATGACTTGCCTCCATGTTTTGATAGAAAAAGAGAGGATGGAGACGCGGCACGCCCAGGTCGAAAGCAGGGAGGGTGGGCTTTGTTTACTCGGGCGGCTTGTAACAAACGACTGCTATAACACAACCATGTACATATTCACGTTGGTAGATCCAACTGATGACGTTCAGTAGTCGCAAAGGTGTACTTGTTATAGAAGGGACAGGGGAACTTCAGCTCCAAATGTAAGAAAATGGATTAAAATGGGTTCAAATACTCAAGAGCACAACTTGGACATGGACATATGGACAGGCTGAGGCAGCGAGGCTGGGCCATGACTAGAAGAAAACAAAGACAGACAGACTGGCATGCCTATCTTGGTTGCAAGGGAGGCAACTCTAGGGACCTTTCCTCCGCTCGCCCTGGTATGGTCGCCAAGCCGTCACATTCGGCAAAGGCGACCTGGCAGTCAACAGTCGGCATAGAAAAGTGCACAATTACCTAACCGGCGTTCTAAGTAAACCTGCTTTTGAGGGAGAGGCCGGCCTCAGAGGCTCGGTCACTATGAAGGATGTATCGCATAAGATTTTGCTCAGCTCCTGACCTCTGAGATTTTTGGTATGGCAAAGTTGGCAGCCGATGGATCAGCCGACATGTTGCTTCAGACCTGGTATGTCAGCTTAGCCTTCCAAGCGTTTGTACTATGTAACCCGATGCAGTCTACAGTATCTGAAATCGCCATCGTACTTGACGTCTCTTTCCAGTTTAAATAACTTGGGTAGTTGCATTCTGTAATACAAATCCAACTCCGAGTCGTAACTTACACAATATCTGGGGTAATTGCACAACCGCCACAGAGTTAGGTTACCCTAGAGTAGCTATATAATAATCGATAAGAGCTCCTGGCTGGACTTACGTATCGAATACAGCAGTACACGAACCTACATAACCCGACAGCTGTACATGACAGTGACTCTTATTACACTCATCCATCTTCTTAATACATGTATTCAGTTGCCTACCTTAGGCATCCAACATAGACCACCAACCAGCACCAATTAGACAGGACTTTATCATTTCGATACGAGGAAGACCAAGTGAAATGGTCATTTGATCCAAACATGGCCCCGGATTCTCCCGAGCCGACTTACACCGTCTTTGTCCGACTCCCCTTTCCTCGGGGTGACTTCGTTGATCCACCTCCGGTAAGTAGCTCGCCTTTAGAGTCCTACCTACGAGTAGGTAAATGTACCAACTGCGGATACGTTATGTAGGCGAATTGGGATTCCTCCAAGGATGAAGCTCTATGGAGCATCATTTCGAATCTCTCCAAGACCGAGATAGATTGTAAGTACAGTTAACCTAAGTACCTAGTCAATGACAACCATGTCCCGATGATCAGTCGGACCGCCGTGGTGCTAATGGAGTCGAAGGGAACCAAATGCACGTCCGGCCTGTCCCAACTTCCTCCCTTTACTACAATCACGAAATCTAACACGGAGCAGTGCTTCCCAGTTCCAAGTCACGGTAGACTTCCTCCTCCAACAAGTCGCCTGGCTCACCGAGCGTCATGCCTCGCAAGTGAGAGCCCAGATGCGCAAGGCTGCCGCCGCCGCCAAGATCTCGCCCACCCCGTCTCCCCAGCCACCGAGCTCCGATGGCCAGGTCTTGAACGACAACTCGCGGCTTCCGGTGCCTGGTCCCAATAGCCACTCTCGCGTACCCTCGGCCACCTTCGTCCGGAGAGCCTCGCCTCTCCCACGCACCGAAACGGGCACGCCGGCTACGTCGATGAGAAGCACCCCACGCCCACTTCCCACGAGAACGCACTCTACAAATAGCCAGACCCTCCAGGCAAGGCCTCTAAGTGGGGGATCCAAGGCTGCTGGCCAGGCTCCAGTCGAGACCCAGAGCCGTCGCTTGACCTCGTTGCCTGTCACTACTGCGGTCGATGACTACGATGACCACGATGACCAGGACGACCGGGACGACCAGGACTATGGCCAAGACTACCGACGCACGGCACCACCATCCCCAGGGCCAGCCGAATACAGCTCTCCCGCGTCATCTGCCTCCTCTTCCTCATCCAGCCCGGCCCAATCCCGAATTATCCGCCGGCCACCGCGGTTCCAGAATGATGATGACGACGAGGAAGAGGAGGAGGCTGAGCCGGCTTTCCTGCCATACGGGACCCATGCAGCATCTTCCACAACCGGCCATCACGACCTGAGCGCTACGCTGCGTGGCAACCTGCGGGATTCGGGCAAGAGACCGGGCCAAGACCGTATCCTCCATTCGCAAACCTCAGACTCCTCGACCAGCTCGGCCCCGGTGTCGAGGGTTGGCACCGATGCGCGCTCCAGCGGCATCTTGTCACCGCGCCGGACCATGGACTCGGCAGTACAAAGCCCCGGTAGCAAATCCAAGGGATACTCACGTGGCGGTAGCATAAGCAGCAGCTTTAGTGACCTGGATGGTATGACGACTCTGTTACGGATTCGCACTCGAGAGGGCCCCTGCACTGACCACAGAAACACAGATGCGTCCGTGACGCAGTCGGCTCTCGAAGAGGCACTTGCGAGTAAGATGCAAGACAACGGCACGATTGCTAGTCTTAGAGGGACTATCACCAACGCCTTTAGGAGCAGGTATCAGAGTTGAAGTGGGCAGCTGTGCGACCCGAGGGCGACAGATTCTTACGTTTACTTTTGGGAAATAGGGTTTCGGGGAATGCTTTATAGTGTTCAAGGATTGGCTCAGGAGTTTGCCGAGTTTCAGTTTTGTCGTTGGGAGGCACTAGTATTATCGCGAGTGTAAGCTTCCCATAGTCTTTTGTCTCGGGCTTTTATTGACTACATGGTCTATTCTGACTTACTAGATCATCAATACTCGTTTTTGGCGGCCTGGTAGTGTGGCAATTCATTTCATTATCAACTTACCGCTACAGACTTACCGATTATGCTGCTACTATGGTGGAGGAGTTCTGCCTGTTAGAATTAAGTCTTCCCCCGGGGCGCGGGGGGCTTGCGCTCGGTGATCAAGGCGGAGCCCGACGGCTTGGGCAGATCTATTCCCAAGCCGGGGAAGTCATTGGCCACTCGGGCGAAGCTGACGTTGTTCGCCAGACCGGGGATGTTATTGAGTGCACAAGTCTTGACCCGGCGGATGACTTCGTCTGTAGCTTTGTCGAGCTCATCCCAAGTTGACTGGTAGAGGGCGTTCTTTTGCCTGGCCTCGTCGAGGAGCTTGATCACGTTCGGGATGAACCTGTCGCCGTAGGCGGTATCGGCGGCCTTCAGCTTGCGCTCGTTGGCCCGCAGGAGGGGCTGTATGGCCTTGTCCCTCTGCTGGTGGTTGCTGGCGGCCACGACGGCCGGGTCGTTGAAGATCCGTTGGCGGGCGGCCTCGAGGAGCTGGATGCGCCAGTTGAGGTAGGCGTCGATGAAGTCGGCGCAGTAGCGGAAGGTGTTCGGTAGACCGGCGCGCAGGCCGGCGTTGTCCTCGCAGTAGGTGGCGAGCTGCCGGCCATGCTCGGGGCTGAGCAAGTAGACCTGTTCGAAGAGGGCGCGGTCCTTGTCGTCGAAGCCGAGTTGTTTGACGCGCTTGAACTCGACGACGCGGGCGTCCTCCTTCACGTTGCTTTTGTGGATCAACTGGTTGGCGGTGGTGCCCTTGCTCACACGCGGCCCGGTGGAGAAGTTGAACCACTCCTGCGGGTCGTCGCGGAGGCAGTGGTTGAGGAACCGGTACCGGACCTCGGTCCAGCAGCGGGCGTAGTCCATGAGCTTCTCCGGGCCAAATACCATGCGGCGCAGGTAGATGTCGAAGAGCCGGTCGAAGGGCTCGTCGAGGTCGTCCGGGATCTTGTAGGCGGTGCGGCCGAGCGCGATGGTCTCGTCGTACCCGGCCAGCAGCGTGCCGGCGCCGTAGTTGCCGATGATGTCGATGCGCCGCCGCTTTTTGGGCTGCTCATCGTCGCGCAGGTAGTCGTAGGCGATGCGCTTCCTCTCCCCCTTGAATGACCTGGCGAACGCGGCCTGCAGCTCGTTGTCGGGCGGCAGCGCCCGGAGCGTCTCGAAAAAGGCATCCTGCTCCTTGGGGCCGGCGGGTATGTCGCGGAGCGCGGCGACGAAGGACACATGCTTCTTGTCCACGATAATGTCGTCGTCGTTCTCATGGCCCGCCTCGGCCAGCAGTCGCCACCGCGACTCAGGCTTCAACAGGTAGGGGTATTTTGCGCCCGCCATTATGACTGCTTGCTGACTAAGTAAGTACTTACCCTAGGTTTAGTGGTTGAGGTAAGGGAGTGTGTTAGCCTTTCTTTGTCTCAAGCTTTGGGGGTCCAGTCACCTCTCTTTGTTTGTTTGTTGTTCTTGTTGTTGTGGATAGGTTGCCTGCTGGGTGTAGGAGCCTAGTGTGATGTCGAACACAAAAAAGTTCCAAGCCTTTGGGGCGAGCTTTTGTCGCGTAATTTGTACTGCCATGAAGGACATGCCTTGTTCTCGTAACGTTGGGAGGATCTCGTGAAGGGTGTTGTTGTTACGGAAACGGCATGTGGGGAATAGGAGTTTGGCAGACACTCCTGTAGTTGTAAATGTAGTGAGAACAACGGGTTTGTGTTTTGTGATAGGGGGGCTATCTAGTTTTGGCCCCGAGACAGTCAGATCGATATTGCTGAGTTTTAACCCAGGCCAGGCAGGCCTGGGGCATTGAGATTTGGTCGATTTGTGGAGGTATGGATATGCTCATCTCCGTGGGAAACTGATTCAAGTTGCCCGGCATCTTGACTTGTCAAATCATTATCTAGACTGGTGAGAACTTAGCCTAAGCACAACAGACAGACAGACATTCGTTATTACCATCCAAAACCTCTTTCCCTTCACCGCTCTCTTGTCTCCGAACTTGTTTACTCGTTAATCAAGCCTTGGATCACCTTACAGCATAAAAGAAGAAGACCTCAGCTAGAACGCCAAAAGTTCCAACCTTCTGTCCGCCACCAAGTCTTAGTATCTTAGTATACTGCTGACGGCCAGAAGCAGCCGACTTCAATGCAGCACTCTTGGCAAAATCCCATTTCTTTGCTTTGCCCAACATGTACAGGAGGCACAGCATACGAAAGCTGAAGTTATATATATATATACTACCCTGACAGAGGATTGCTGCTGATGCGCGTCACGTCACGTCACGTCACACAAAACGTCATCAAGTTAAATTGATCGGGGAGATTCTTGTAAGGTTGCAGCTCAATCGGTTCACTTTCTCCCGAACAAAAGACCACTTTTAGATACACAGTTGCTGTATCTAGGGTTTCGGTGTTGACCTGCATTCCCATGTAAAGAGTTTCAAGACCGGGGTAAAAAAATTTACAACCTACCCTAGCCATTGTATCACATTTTCTTGGCTTTTTTGCCTTTGTCAATCGATCAATCATGCCAAGATGGGGGCGCATTTTCTGTCCTGTGACTTATTAACCTTACAGTACTTGGTATTCACAGCATAGCCCCCTTTTTCTCCGCTGCGCATGTTGTCTCCTGATCTGGCATAGTACCTAGACTAATGCTTGTGTCTCCTAACATAAGTGCATAGGCAGAGAGACCCGAGAGATCACCAGACATGGTGCTTCTTGCAAGAACATATTAGATACTACTGATGGCTATATAATGGTAAAGCGACTAGGAAATTGTGCACACTTACCAGTACATTTTGTGCATGCATGCATGCATTAACAAAGTATCTAACCTAACATAATGACAACCGCGTAACCGGGCTGCAAGGTTGTTTTGTTCCCAGCTAGCGGAATAAGGTTACGGATCGAAATTTATAGTACATGCAGGGCAAGGGGGAAATTATTTTACCGGGTGAATTTCACTAGTCTACCTTTTACCTTTTAAACCTTTTCCCATGTTTCCCCTGCTCTCTCCAGTCGAAAACAAACATCAACATCAACAAAGACTTATTTGCTACGTTTATACCTTAACTCCCCATGCAGCTGAAATCACAAATAAGACAAACAACTTTACCCAAATGACACATCCTCCCACTACGACCCTACGACTAGACCAGCCCGTTTTTCCGCTTCCATGAATAGAAAAAAAATCAAGGCACGGCGCTGGTTTGGCCCCATAATGCCCAGGCTGCTAGTGACATCTAGTCTAGCCTGGCCTCTGACTCCCACGATATTGGAGGCGGAGGCGGAGGCGTCAGCTGAAAATAGGAAAGGTAAGGTAGTCTACACCAGGCACGCCAATGTCTTTAATGATAGATTTATCCCCTTCCCCTTCCCATTCCCCCTTTCTTCCTTCTGGAAAGTAAAATAAAATAAATAAAACCCCACGCTCGTTTCTTTCCTCTCTTCAAACACAGCGTCCCATAACAAAATAAATTGTACCCATACATACATACACAACAAACTGTAACCAGCAAAAATAAAAAAAAGCAAAAATGGCTCTCGCACCCATCGCCGGAAACATCATCAACTTCGGCTCCGACTTGTTCCAGCCCCGAGACTTCGCGGTCGAAGCCAGAGCCGATGCTCCCGCCAATGACAACACCACAATCATCAACGTCTTCCTCAGCAACCCGGACCCAAAGTACGAGTTCGTCGCCTCCGTCGTCGAGGCCTGCGCCGACAAGACCGTGCTCGCCGTCCAGTGCACCAAGGGCCCCACCGACTCGACCGATTCCTTTGACCAGCTCGCCGCCGCCGGTTGCGGTCGGGGTGCGCCTGTACGTTTCCACCTCTCCCTCCCTTTTCCCCGTCGTCGTTCTCTGGGTGGGGGGGGGGGGGGGGGGGGGGGGGGGGGGGGCGGGGGAGGGGGGGGGGGGGGGGGGGGGCCGTTCCCTCACACCCCCCCCCTCCCCCCCCCCCGGGTGCTTTCTCCCCCCCCCCCCCCCCCCCCCCCCCCCCCAAAGAAAGAAAAAGAGAGAGAGAAAAGAAAAGAAATGGAAACTGACAACACTCCCCTTTTTCTAGGCCGTCACCATAACAGAAGCTCCCGACCACTTCCACCTCTCCACGGCCATAGAGACCATGGGCGCCAAGGCCACCTTCGTCGAGGATTGCAAGCTCGACGGCTCCAACGCGCTCTGCACCCTTAGCTACTCCGTCTCCATCTCGGAGCAGACGACCGCGACCTCCACCACGGCCACCTTGCCCTCGGGCACCGACTACCGCCATGAGGTCACCGTCACCGCCGGCGCCGAGAAGCTCGGCAAGGCCACGCATAAGTGCGATAGCGCTGCCTCGGGCATCAGCGCGAGGGCTGTCGCTCTCTGGGGTCTTTTGGCTTCGTTTGGTGTCGTGCTGGCTTTGTAAGAATGAAGAGAGGAAAGAGAGAGAAGACAAGATACCACCCTCATCTGCGGAAACACGGGCGCGCCACAGAAACCATGGACAAGGGACGAAGCCTTGGAAGTGTTACCTGTTCCTCGCTTCTTGCATATGCCGCAACATTTTCTTTCATGCGAAGCCATGTTTTGCGATCTTCTGGTTGTGGGAAAAAGATCTTCCTGAGAATATTTGTGTTTTTAGACTACCGCATCACTGTCATGGTCATCTGGGTTGTTGTTGTGTTTTCTGTCTGTTCAAGCTGGCCTGTATGCATACATCCATCCATACATATATATACCCCACAAGCCTTGATATAGATGATAAGAATTTGAAGATGAAAATGAAAGATGTATGAAAAAATCGTCATCGGCCTGTTCTTCAAGCATAGAGACCCAAGATCTCGCCGATGACTGACTTGAAGATGCCCTTCGGGTCGAACTTCTGTCTTACAGCCTGTAAAGTGTTAGCTAACCTAGCTAATATATATGCATAGACCCAAATCAAGGGGGAGTTCTAAAGGGGGTCGGAAGAAACGTTGGAAGACTTCGATATCCAAGTCGTCCTCGCCATGTTCCATTAAGTACCCGACATAGCATGAGCAAACTCACTAAATGTAAAGTCAGCGTTAACGGGTCATCAAGAGTTCGAAAGAAAGCGAAGCGAAACAATTGACCATACCCTTGAACCTTGCCAAATGATCAGGGTCGATGTTCTTCCTGGCCTTGTCAAAGACCTCGCGGGTATTCTTGGTCCAATGCGGTCGCGCTGGAAATTCCGTGATAAGGGTGGTGGCCAAGTTGATGTCTGGAAGATTTTGAGAATCGTAAGCCCTAGGTTAGTGCCTCTTTTCCAAAGGGGGAAAACAAAAAGACATGTCGCTGGTTGGGTCTCGAGGTCTTACAAAATTGTTCGTTATACCGTTTTCCATCTCCCGAGGTAGGGTGGAAACTGGGGAAATCGAACATGATGGCGCCCTTGGACCAGTCGGCGCCGTCAGAGGTGTTGTAGGTGACCTGTCCCAGAAAGTCGTAGTAGGGTCGGCCGAACTTGATGTTGATTCCGCTGCGGTACGTCGCGGCCACTGGACTTGTCGTTAGATGTCATCATCATCAAAGTCACGTATGCACCACAAGGCATAGGAAGAAGTACACATACTGATTCGTCCCTGTTGGGCCTCGGCATCGAAGGCTTTTCGCACCCGCTTCAACACATTGTTCGCCATGGTGACGGGGAATCCGAGCTCGAGCGTGTATGCGTGCAGCCCGTGCTCCCACTCGGGCTTCTGGTCGGGGTAGAGTCCGCCAATCAGGACGTCGTAGTTCCATCCGTAGACCGGCCATTCGTTGATGTTCTCCCATGTCGTCTTCTCTTTGAAGTTTGGCTTCGACCACAGCCCGAATGCTGTGGTCTCGAAGAACCAGTTCGACGAGGCGAGATACTTGCCGCTCTCGAGCGAAGCCTTAGCCGCGATCGCCTCGACATCTGTGATGGAGAAAGTGTTCTGAAATCCCTGCTGATCGCTCACAGTGAGGGGAATCTGGCCGTAGTATCTCCAGTGGAACTTCTTGGTGTATGGCCACCACTGTGACGCATATTACATATGAGGAAGAGCGCATATAAGCATAATGGGGGGGGGGGGGGGGGGGAAGCAGAAATGCGACTTACCCAAAAGTTAGCCGTAGCATATGGCGAAATCATGCCATATATATCACCGTTCAGGACTTCATCCTCGTTCAAGCTTTGCTGGGAAGTTAGTCGCCCTGCCGATATACAAGCAACCACATGTGGTCTGGTTCTTACATCTTCTGTTGGGCAAAGACCTTGAAGTCGGGATAGACTTTGAACTTCATCCGGGCAATGACACCGAGAAGACCCAGAGACGTCGATG
Source organism: Xylariaceae sp. FL0594 (assembly GCA_022385605.1). NCBI lineage: Eukaryota > Fungi > Ascomycota > Sordariomycetes > Xylariales > Xylariaceae > Xylariaceae sp. FL0594. The sequence continues at coordinate 96,387 of MU280795.1, forward strand.
CTGCCAACCAGTCATCGTTATTGTTGTCTCGCTCCACGGTCACGATATCACCATTGCCGTTGATGATGTCGATGGACATGACTCCAGCAGCAACCATGGAGTCTTCTCGGATAGATGAGCGGTGGCCGCCCATTGCGACTGCGCCGGCCATGGTGATGTTCCAGTTCACGAGCGTGTAGCCCACTATAGTTGTTCACAGTCAGCGAGGTCACATGGCAGTGAAAAGTGCACTTACTGGATGCATTGCGGGCGTGTAGCCACTCAGCCAGCTGGAGAAAGGTCACGCCAGCTTCGATCTCGACCGTTCCCGATGCTGCCCCTCTTTCAAGAACGAGGTTTGAGATCTGGTTGACGTTCTCGGTTCGAATGATTATGGTATCTGGACTATCGGAACACAATGTGTCATACCTTGGCAGTCGACGTGGTTCATTAATAATCTGATATCATTTGGGATTATCCACGAACACTCACCACATGTGCCCCTTTCCAGATGCTCGGACTGGAGTGTCCTTTGCAGCCGCATTTCGCACTACAGCCACTATGTCGTCAACGCTGGTCGCATCGTGAATCGATGCCACTGAATGACAGGCCGGAAAGCCGTCTCCATCAAAAGTATTATAAGGCCCTGCTGAGATGCGTGTTGCGGCGAATAGAAAGGCAAGAAGAAAGGGCGAGGAGAGCATCTCGAAGGGAATGGAGCACCTTTGCGGCGTACCCTTAGCTTGGAAGTTGGATTGTTTGGGAGTTGGCTGGGATGGATGAAGAGTAACAGGTGGTTGTACTCTTACATGCCTCATGTAGTTCACACTTTGGACATGACGGGGTTAGACAAGCTTATATCCCCTTGCTAGCTTCCATTTGGTGCCACCTATAGTGAGGACAGCAGTTTCGAACTGACAGCGTGCTTTCTCATGGCTGCTCGAGAAGTCTCGCATGTGATGAGGCACACGACAAGCGATGCTTCGGAGCTTGTGCTTTGGAGGATCACAGGTACGGCCGACGTTGCAATGTTAGGTAAGAATATTGGCAGATTTATATTGCACGTGGAAATGTGGAAGGGCCGCCTGCGGTTCTAAGTGGCCTGGAAGTACGTATGTATAATGTCCACGAGACCAACAGCGAGTCCAGGAACCATTGCCCGGTCCTACCTACTGGAGTAGGAATGCAAGGCGTTAAACAGGTGCCGGATCTGGGGATATCTACATATGCATCGCCGTTGCAAGTTGTTGCGGGGAACCCTGGATGTTCTGCAATGTTACGCCCAACGGCTTTTAGGACGTATGATATTTTCTGCTGCATAGGTAGTACTGCAGACGCATTGGCCAAGAATTGCGGTAGCTTCACAAACGCGAATTTTATGAGCATCATGATGCACATTGCACGTACCTTCAACAAGCCCTTGCGCCTGCGATTTCCAAAGAATTCAATTCATCAAGGCAGGCAAGAGCAAAAGAAGGAAGGAAGTTGTAACAATCCAAGTTGCAACTTGAACTCTTAGGTAGCAGGTCGAACACAGAACACATGGCAGTAGCTACTACCTCAGTGACCTTATATGTTGAGGGCAGGAACGAGTTTAAAGCACACAGTAGAAATCTATCTTCTCTTTCCCTTGGAAAGCTTCCTCAGGTGCAGCATACAGCAATATGGCGTTCACAGAAGATGATGCCCATGAAACTTTGAAACTCAAAACTGGAACACTGACAAGCTAGCCCAGATACGGTTAGCTCAGTTGCCTAAACCCGTAAGTGGGCTATGATTGTTGATTCTCGAATATGACATCATCACCTCAAACTCAATTCACATGCTTTCGTCCATGCAAACAACAGATTGTTGATTCAACTGTAGCTCTTGCCAACAAAGTCCAAAAAAGATTCACGCCTCAACAAGCTTCCCATTCAGTTCCTAGCATCATCCGCGTCACGAAAACCCCATTAAGGTATTCCCAACTCTGATACCCGAACCCGTTGTCGCCATGTCTGGAAGTGGCGTAGTTGACCGCACGCAGGCGAAAGCCCAAGAGGTCATGTACGTACCTGTCAGCCTGTTGCCAAAATAGGGTCGAATAGATTTTCTAACTTCTAACGCGCAACAGCAAAGAGGACCTGGACAAAGCCAAAGCTCTCGTCTCTTCGGCTGCCAAGAGCGGCGCCTACCTGTATCCCTTTAGAGGAATCGTCTACTTCTTCACTCACAAGGCACTATGGAAGCCCTTCACGTCCCGGATCCTTCCCACGCTGGGGTTGACGGCGGTTGTTACGGCGGCCATGTTCTTCTTCACCTACCTCCCTCAGCTGACTGTCCTTGTCTTTGTCAATGGTCCGCTGGCCGTCTTCACCACCATCCTCCTCGTCCTGAACGAGAGCTCTACCTTGGTCAACATGCTATCCCGCAACTTCATCCTGCAGGATGCCATCCTCGACACCTTCGACGGAACTCTGGTCGCGAGAAATGCGACGGGCGTCGTCAGTGAGGGACGCCAGCTGAAGTCGGGCAACGACCCCATTGGACGACTCGGCAAGGTCCTCAAGAGCCCGTTCAGCAAATTCTCGCCAAAGGCCCTGGTTCGATATGTCATGTATCTTCCGCTCAACTTCATTCCGGGTATGATGAAAATCCTACCATCAAAATGCTATCTGGTTTCGGAAACAATGGCCGACTGACACCCGTCATTAAATATTAGTCGTGGGAACCATCATCTTCATCTTCATTCAAGGTTCGTAAAGGCCCTTTAGACATCTACCATCTTGTCTTACCTCGTTGAACGCTTTCTGACACATCTTTAGGTCGAACAAGAGGCAAATCAGTTCATGGTCGCGTACGTTCCAAGTTTCCCCGCTTAAGGATGAAACATCGTCTAATTAAATATCACAGTACTTCCAACTGAAGGGCTGGTCTTCGGCCCAACAACAGGAATGGGTGGAGAGACACCAGGGCCCGTACACATCGTAAGTTCAAATAAGAACGAAACACCTTGTGACATGCAAGTTTGGGATTGACTGGCAGTCTGACATATGATCTCTAGCTTTGGAACCATTGCGACGGTGCTTGAAATGATCCCGGGCGCTTCCATGTTCTTTACCTTTACAAACACTGGTAAGGCTCTGCCCTTCTCCTTGGATTGGCCGTTCAGTCAAATCATGACGTCTGACCACTTTGACAGTTGGGGCCGCTCTGTGGGCAGCCGATATCGAGCAGAAGAACACAAGAATGACCGAGGGCACCGCGCCGGGATTGCGAGAGTCGGCTTCAAAGGTCGAGTAACCGCTTCGGCAGACCCTTAATTATCCTGGCTCCCTCACCATGGGTGTGGTTGTGTGCAAGACGAAAGAATGTCATGTCCAATTCGAGCCTCGTATATGCTCACGGCGTTGGTGTCACCGGTTGCTTTCATATAGCCGTCTAGCAGGGCACTATGACCACGGGATGCGCGGGTTCCCAGGTAATGAATGAAGGGCTTTGGTATGAAGTCCATGACTAACGAAAGAATGGCAATGGCTTTCTGAATTCCTATTCAAATAAAAGTCGTATCTCCTCCTGCACTCTCATGAACTGGTGAGGTCTCCGAACCCCTAGGTTGGACGAATAGGAGATGACTGCTCTGGCTTTTCATCAGGGCAGCACCAAGCCTGAATTATCGGCCAATTAAGGAGAGACTGTGTGTTACTGGCAAGTTTGTCAAGTAACGCGGTGCGAATCATGCACGGATGAGTGTTACCAGCTGAGCGTACAGTCAGGCTTCAAGTTACCAGCAGCGCTTGGAGGCCCTTTATTTTCAGACATTGTACTATATCTTGCTCAACATGTTACAATTCCCCTGCCGAGCCTGTTCTGACCTGTTATCAGCAGTGCCACAATCCTCCAGACATTGTAACGACCAATTTTGCCACAGATAGACACACGTCTGAAGCATCTAGACAACAGCTACAGGCCGTTCCAAATCAAAGAAAACCTAAAAAGCTGACACCATACGTAATAATAGCGATATGAGTCGGTAGACATTCAGAATCAGTTCCTACCAGCTCCAAGACCATTGGCGGTTCGCCGCCTGCCCTTGAGAGACCTGAAGTAGAAGGGTATTGCCTTGCACTTGTCATCCCAATCATAGCCCTATATGATACATTGTGTACAGCCACCGTCATCCCAGGCCACACCCTATCTCATTCACTTTAACGACCGGGCATCGGAGCACAATGATAACCCCGTCGAGAGCAGGTGTTTCTTGGTCCATCCTGACTAAAACTTGGCTGTACTAATACAGCGTGAAAGAAGTAGGCGTCCAGGGGTATGTGACATTGGCATACACCAGTCTCGAAGTCTTCAGCTAGGTTACTATACATCCAACAGGCCTCTACCACGCCACTTTGAATATGATGAAAAAAAAGCTGTTGATCATCAAGTGGCGTGTCCCTTGTGCGAAGCTGGCCACCTGATCTGTATACTGCATGTTTCTGTCATGCACGACTTATAAGGTCTGAAAAGCGGCACCCTGGGAGACTGATGGTTCCAACAGGACCATGAACGAAAGACATGTCATCGGGCCTTGAACGCCTGGTCCCGGGGTCGGCGGCCTTAAATGTTTTCGACTTTAGATTAAGATGTTGTACCAGTCGGTCAGTTCGTGTACAGGAGACATGATCGTCCCTGGTACGAAGCAGATGTAATCCTAATACATACAAACCTAAGAGACCAGACGTTCTACATCCTCTTTCGTCCTCATCAAGTACAGTAGTACCGGTACGTACTGCTTTTCAAAAGTGTAGGATGGGCTGGGTACAGCTGTGAACTGTAAAGGAGCAGGAACGCGTGATGTTGTAGCCACGAACGCGTGCACAATATTGGTAGGAACGCGTAAAGTGATCCAGAGAGACCCTCGATCACTTACCACAACATGGTCAGGTACCTTGTACTAGGCATAATGTACGAGAAGTCATATACTTCTAACTGCCTAAACTGACACTATAAACGAGATATACGCGCTTTGTGACGGTCGTTGTTTCCTGCTGTTCAACCACAAAGGTCTCTTAAATACATGTATGTATGTATTCAGATTGGTACGAGAACGTAGTATACAAGCACGCGTTGGCAGGCAGTTTCAGATGTCTCGCCCATTCTTACTGCTTTCTGACTTGCAGAGTAGGGACCGAGTTTGAGTAGGTTTTGTTATAAGTTGAACGTACACCTCTCTCCTTTTCCTTTCTGATGGAGAGGTCGAATCTGGGAAAAGGTACGTAGGATCATACCGGCTGAACTGACTGCCTACCTACTTACCTTTCTCTCTCGTTTTCCCTCCAGGACTTGGGAGACAGTCTAGTCCCTACTTCACGGTCACTACGATTTTATCCTACGTACCTTACTTCACACCTCCCCCTTCTACAAGGAGACATAAAATTCACAACACTCTTTGTACTTCCTACTGGTACCGAGAAGGGTGATACGCGTGCCTCTTGTTGTGCACACAACCGTTCTATCACTCTTTTCTCACGTATCTTCGTTCGTACTCTCCCAGTCCCAACCCATATCCTAACCTTACTTTGTTGTTATTTGTTCGTTCACTCTTTCCTCTGTTTGTGAATTTTCTACACACACCAGATATTTGAAAAAAAAAAATAGTACTCCTAAGGATCTGCCAACAAGGAGTTGAACAACCGACCAACCAACCGACCTACCACCCACCTTCCTTCCTTCCTCCCACCTACACACCACACATACCATACCCTCTTCACACTCCCTTATGGTCTATTACAGACAAAAAGCACCACACCTACTCTATACACTTTCATAACCCCATCTCCATTCATTCATTACTGTAACCCAACAGCCACTCACTCGCTTGAAAAAAGAAAAGCACACAAAACACATTACACAAAAGAATAAGAAGAAAGGGAAAGCCTGCAATCATGAGAGCCTCGACTCTCACTGACTGGCCCCGGCCATTATCGGTTGTTCTACTTCTTCTCACGGCGTGTTTCTCCAACCTTTCCGTCGCTACTGCTGTCGTCCCTGCGAACAAGATTGATAACGTTAACGGCCATGTGAACTACAACCTCTACGGCGGCCCTCCACCCAACCGTGCGGCATACGACTACCCTTCCGTCACGTATGGCGGGTACGGCCCGCCGCCGTCGCCCTCTCCTCCTACTTCTTCTTCGGTTGTTGTTCTTCCCAGTTCTTCTTCTTCTGGGGTCGGTACCGGATCGTCTGGTCTTGTTCCATTGCCGTCGACTTTCACTTTTGCGAATGGAACGTCATCGTCAACTTTTTCTACTTCTTCTGGAGTCGGTACAGGTACGGGTATCGTGAGCGGTGTTGGTGTAAGTTCCAGTGGTGTGACGCCTACGGTGCCTGTTACTGTTACTGGTCCTGGATCATCGGGTGAGTCTGTTTTTTCCTATTCATTTTCATTCTTTCTCTCTTTCTCAGGTCTTTCGATGTTGGAGTGTTAGATTAGTACTTCTTCTTGTGTACTACGTCTGCTTTCCACTACCCAACTAACACTTTTCCGACCTCAGGTTTCCCTACCGGATCTTCTCCGACGGCACCAACTTCTCAGAGTGCATCCGGATCTGCATCTGCGTCTAGCACAAGCCCCGGTGCAGCAGCAAGTACACTACCTTCAGGAATCACCTCAGGAGGCCTTCTTTCGCCTTCGTCATTCTCTTCTCCTGTGGGAAACGGTAGTATCACCGGGTCATCGACTCCCGCTTTGAGTGGAATTGGAAGTGTCCTGCCTTCGAGTATTCCTGGGGCAAGTTCATCGGGTTTGGTGCCTGGTGTTTCTTCAAACGTAAGTTTTCTTCTTTTTTATTTCCTTTTTGGAGTAAGGAGATAATCTTTTCACAACATTCATCCCCCCTTTCGTTCTACTGCCTTTTACTTCATCGTTGTGCACACGCACACACACACATCCCCACGTTGCTTTTCATCGGACCATCACGCACCCGCACCCTCACTCATATGCACTCTTCTCTTTCTCCCTTCAAGAAAAATCAAGATATCTGCCTCATCCCGTCAGAGGGAAGCTTCGCATGTATCTTTGTTTACATCAAATACTAACAAACCTCGTCATTCTGTCAGGGCACAACAACCTCCTCTTCTTCAAACCCAGCTACCACGGCCCTCACGCAAACACTTCAGACCTTCTTCCCCAGCGGTACCACCACCACCACGTCCGGTGGTATCCCCATAGTCACGCCCACGCCAATCCTCGTTACTGGAACTGGCGGCGAGATAATCAGCAGTACCGATGTCAGTGCGCCTGTGTCGGGTAACGCCACTCTGCCAACTCCCACTCTACCACCAATTGTGACCCCAACAACAACACCAACGTCTACCCCTGGATCATCATCACCATCTGGGAGTGACAGCAGTGGTATGAGTGGCCCTGGTAGTGTTAGCGGTTTGAGCAGCAATGGCCCATTCTCCTCCGTTTCGACCCTTCCTTCTTCTTCTGGTAGTGGGGTCTTCACATATACCAATACCTCGTCATTCCCAACATCGGGCGCAGCGAGTCTAGGAACTGGTACCGTGCCAATTGGAAGTACATCATTCCCAGTGTCACCAAGCACTACTCTTACCCCTGCCCCCCCTTTCCCAATCAGCAGCAGCAACGGAACGGGAACCCTGCCGTCGACGGGGAGTGTCAGTAACAGCAGCGAAGCCACTACATCACCTACGGGACCATCTTCACTTTCTCTTCCTGTTTCGGGCATCACTTCTACTCCTACTCCTACTCCATCCAGTCCTTCCGGTAGTAGTAGTAGTAGTCTCGGTGCATCTGAGTCCATCTCTGGTCCTTTGCTCCCCAGCAGTAGCAGCCTATTCGCACCATCGAGCACAGTCCCAGGCTCAGAGACGGTTCAAGGAGGAAACCCGTTGGGAACACCCGCTTCTTCCGGCTCAACCCCTTCCTCTTCCGCACCATTTCCTCTCGCGAACTCGACAACATCATCATCATCCGGTGCCGCTGGGACAGGACCTAGTATTTCTTCTTCTGGTCTTGGTCCGATTTTCTCGACTACTACTCCTACCTCAGGCACAGGTACAAGTTCTGCTGCACCTATTACATCAAGTAGTCAGGGTCTCGGCACACTCACCGCATCTCCTACACTCACGCTAACACCCGGCGGTGCTTCTTCGTCGCCATCGACGACGGGTCTACTGACCGGAACCGAGAGCAACGCGCCTCCTCTTTCCCTCTCCACCTCTGCTCCGGGTTCGGGTTCGGGTTCGAGCGCTCCGTTTCCCATGAGCAATGCAACCGCAACTGTACCATTCACAGGAACAGGAACGGGAACAGGAATAACTCTGACCACAGGAGGGGGTACCTCCACAATACCGATACCGACATCTGTGTCAGGAACAGAAACAGCAGCAGCACTTCCTTCTTCTTCTTCTTCTTCTTCTTCTCTCAATACTATTACTACTACGCCAAGTCCGAGTCCCAGCAACAACAACAACAACACAAGCCTTGTCGTCCCCTCGACTCCGACAGGCGAAAGCGGACCGGGATCTTCTGCTACCACCATCACCGCCATCACCCCCTCCTCTTCAACAGGACCAGGTACAGAGACCGCGCCTTTCCCCATGGCCAATTCCTCCTCTTCTATAATTACAGGTACTGGTACTGGTACTGGTATGAGTCCCGGTTCCACCGGTCTAGGAGCAAGCAGCAGCATAACCGGATTGAGCGGCAGCCTTACTTCGACATCTACATCTACCTTCTCTCCCGTTCCTTTCCCAATGACAAATTCTTCCTCTTCCTCTTCGTCTGCACTCGCCTCCGGAACAGCAACAGCGGCAGAGACAGGAAACACGAACGGGACCACAATCGCGACGACAGGTCCGTTGTCAACTAGCGGTGGTGGTATAACAGTATCAACGACAATAATTCCCAGTGGATCGGAAACCGGCACGACAAGCTCGGGAGCAGCAGTTGGTGTTGGTCCTGCGAGCGGAAGTGCAAGTGCAAGTGCAAGTGGGAGCGAAATAACAACATCATCATCATCGCCTCCATTCCCACTATCCAACTCTTCGCTTCCTGCAGTCGGTCCCACGGGCACTGGGTCTGGGTCTTTTCCAGGGACGGGATATCCAACCACGACTACTACTACTACTCCCATTACCGAAACAACGACTTCCGGGGTCGCAGCTGGTCCCGTGAGTGCGAGTGGAAGTATGAGCGAATCATCATCACCACCCCCTTTCCCCTTATCCAACTCCTCACTTCCGGCTGTCGGGCCTACGGGAACAAACCCGAGCGGCACCGAATACCCATCAGGAACAACCACAGCTACTACTACTACTCCCCCTACTGAAACATCAATGGCTGGTTCCGGGGCAGCTGGTCCCGCCAACACAAGTGGGACCGAAACATCATCATCGCCCCCTTTCCCACTATCCAACTCCTCACTTCCGGCCGTTGGGCCTACCGGTACAAACCCGAGTGGCACTGGATACCCATCAGGAACAACTACAATTACACCTACCGAAATACCGCCAGCCTCTTCTTCGGCTGGTTCGGGTTCCGGGGCAGCTGGTCCAGTAACTGCGAGTGGGATCGAAACATCGGAAGCAGCCCCTTTCTCGTTCTCCAACTCCTCGCTTCCTGCCGTTGGTCCCACGGGCACTGGCTCCTCTTTTACAGGGACTGGATATCCATCACTAACAACCAGCCCTACCGAAACAACAACACCGCCAATCTCAGCTGGCCCCATCGTTAGTGCGAGCGGAAGTACGACCGAAACATCCTCGTCGCCCCCTTTCCCACTATCCAATTCTTCCCTCCCGGCTATTGGCCCCACCGGTACAAATCCGAATCCGGGCAGCTCTTTCGCAGGCACCACCGGATCCGTCTCAGTGACAGCACCCCTGCCTAGCGACACAGGGTACCCATCGGGAACAACCACCACTTCTTCACCACCAATTCCGAGCGATGCAGGTACAGGCACAGCAGCGGCTACAGGCCTCTCGCCCTCAGATACCGTATCCCTGTCCAGCACCACCACCCCAGGCCTGCCGTCCACGAGCGGCGTTCCCTTCCCCATGGGCAATTCATCGGCACCGGCAACGGGCACTGGCACCGGCTCGCTTTCCGGTACAGTAGTATCGGGGACTTCGCCGTCGATATCCGGCTCTACTTCCACGCCGCCGACGACAGGCACAGAGGGCGCCGGTCCGGTATCTGGGACCACCACCCTCTCGTCAATGGGTGGACCGTTAACCCCCACCACCACCGGCTCACCATCATCACCTACCGGTAACATATCGACCTCCCAGACAGGACCGTTCGCACTCACCAATTCGACTACCGCAGCACCAACTCCCATCAACACTTTGACGTCCGTGACTCCGAGCGGTGGTCTGACAACCGAAGCACCCAGCAGCCTGACGTCCGTGACCCCGAGCGGTAGCGCCGCCATGACAGAAGCACCCAATCTCTCGACTGAAGCGATAACACCTACGTCAGGTACTTTCTCAGGTGCGGAGACAGCTGGCCCAGTTATCGGTTCATCCGGCTTCCCCTTCCCGTTCCCGAACTCTACTCTTGCGACTAGTGGTCTTCCTGCATCGAGTGGACTATCACCACAGTCGAGTGGAGTTCCGACGACATCGTCAGGGCCATTCAGTGGTAACTCGTCATCAGCTAATCCAACGGGCCCAGAGACCACTAACGTGCCCTCGTCTTCGGCAGCAATGGGATCAACAACAACCACAAGTCCCTTCTCAGGTATTGGGACAGCTGGCCCCGCAGCCGGTTCCTCTTCCTCTTCTGTTCCTTTCCAGTTTCCGAACTCGACTCTCGCGACTAATGGTCCTCTCGGACCAACTGGTCTACCATCACAACAACCGACAGGGCCCTCCGATACGTCTTCAGCAGTGGGATCAACAACAACCACAAGTCCTTTCTCAGGTGCTGGGACAGCTGGCCCCGTGGCCGGCACATCTACCACCGCCTTCCCGTTCCCGAACACGACTCTCGCGACTGGTAGCAATCCCCTCACATCAGCAGTTCTACCGTCGCAGTCGAGCGGCAGCGGTATTCCTACCCCATCATCACCAGGAGGAGGACCCCTCGGCAACTCATCCACAAGCGCAGCACCATCACCATCACCATCATCAGAACAACTTCCAACTGGCCCGGAAACCGCCAACGTCCCAGCAACCTTGCCACCAGCTGGTCCAAGCCCCAGTCCCAGTCCCACAACCTCTCTGACTCCCACAGCTTTGATCCCGACAACAAGTCTCAGTGGTATATCTTCTTCTTCTTCCTCACCACCATACACCACATCCCTATCAACAACATCATCGGCAAGCCTGAACCTCAGCGCGTTCACCTCCTCCATCATCACTCTGACCGTGTCCCCGACCACGATCCTCGCGACCACCATCACGACGCCCATCGAGGCAACCCTGACGGAGACGACCGTCGCGACCATCACCCCGACCACGATATCGGGCACCACGTTCACGACGGGCGTGCTGGTGTCCAATGGCACGGTCATACCTCTGCCGCAGCCAAGTACAAGCACAAGCACGACTGCTGCGGGCGTATCTTCTTCTTCTTCTGCTGCTGCTCCCCTAGGCGGGATTTCTTCCACATCGGGATACCCTAGTGCTGCCACCAACACGACGACTTCTGGATTGAGTGGTGGCGGAGCATTCTCGACAACACCGGGCCAGATGTCTTTCCCCGGCACCGAGACGGGAGCATCATCCCCTGGTACACCTCTCACCTCAGGACCTGTCCCATCATCCTCCTCCGGGGTCGTGAGCAGTATTAGTTCAGCCCCGGTACTTACGAGTCGGAGTCGCAGCCGCATCGTGATTCTGACGACTGCTACTTTCTTCATCACGGAACAGGGCTCTGTCTTGACTTCGAGGGTCACCGAAGCAGTCACGTTTGATGTGCCTGACAGTAGCTTCACCGACTTTATCCCGTCCCAAACTCCTGGCGCGAGTCCGTCTTCCGGATTCCCTGGTGCAAGCAGTACGTCGGGTATGCCATCAGCTGGACCGTCCGCCAGTGTTCTGCCAGCATCATCAGGACCCGTCTTGACTTCCTCGACCCCCGGCCAGCCTACGGTGTCGGCGGGCCCTTCCTCTGGCGTTACGGTCACGCCTTCATCAGCACCTATCGTCAGTAGTACGGGGTCGCTCGGACCCTCTTCCATGATGGTGCCCATCTCATCCTTCTCTTTGGATACAACTTGCAGCGAGACCACGATCACGCAGTCGGGCACCACGACTGTCTTGACTCTCAGCAGCTCTGTCCCCGTGATAATACCGACCCCTATGTCAATCGACACGACGTGCAGCGAGACGACTATCACGCAGTCAGGGACCACGACGGTCATTACCCTTTCCTCGGGTCCGATCATCCCCGCGACGTCAACTTTCTCGCTAGACACTACTTGCAGTGAGACGACATTGACTCAATCGGGCACAACGACGGTGATTACGCTCTCGTCTGGCGCGTTTCCAGCTTCAGTGCCAACTGCGGCTGTCTCGAGTGGTAAGTCTCTTGCATCGTTGGATTCGTCCCAGACAGACATAAACTAACACGACGAAATAGGTGGCCCCACGACGGGTCCTAGCACATTCGTCACCTCCGTCACTACACCCGGTTCCGGAGCCGCAGCGGGAGAGTCTTCAAGCGCGGCGTCCAGCATGTCGTCTGCAAGTGGCCCGGGCGCCGCAAAGCCTGTCATCAACCTCAGGCGCGAAGCCCGCAAGAACCATCCTCGCGCGTTGGAAGACGACCATGCCACAGTCACAGAGGGCAAGAGACCCCGCCTCAGACGCTGGCAACAGTTTGCGCGCCAGCTCGTGGCAGGTCTGGACTGGTGAGAGAGAAACTGCAAGGTTCTTTTTCTTTGATTCTCCGACGAACGGTGGTATCAGAAGATCGGGGTTTGTCAAGCTTGCATTTCAGGGCTTTTCAGGACTTTTCAGGGCCTTTTGACTCCTCTGGCAGAGACGGACAATGAACAAGCATGGAATGGAAAGTAGGAATTCCAGAGGGTTAAGGCTATCACCTAGGTTATGGTAGGCTCTCTTATAATTGTAGGCTTTCTTGCACTTTATCCGTGCGTTTCGATCTTCTCTCTTGCATATCACTGCACTGCTGTTCTGAGGGCATCTAGTTGGCCCCAGATAACAATATTGACCTGAAAGTAAAAGAAGGCTGTTGGCGACGGAGAACAGAAGTACGTGGCGTATACCCTCGGAGGCCGAAACAGGGCATGTCATCGACTAATGTAGAAGAGGCGACAGGATCCTGACAGTAAAAAGGATTTTGCCCTCTTCAATGGTGACGGAGACCGAGCGAAAGTATACCGACGCTGCTTACCAGACGGCCTAGATGTCCTGCATATCCTGCTATCCTGAGAGGATGTGATGGCGGGATGCTGTCTGAGGCTGTCTCCCTGAAAGAAGCCGCATTCTCCAAAAGCAGAAGTCCGAGGAAACCGGGCATTTCAATGACAAATAGGAGAACCCAATCTAACAGGCTTGGGGTTGTGACACTCAACACCACACTCGAAGTCGGAAGGCGGACAGAAAGAATGTAACTTCACCACGAGAAAATGAATAGATACAGAAGAAGTGTGCTTGCGGATGTAATCACCGGCAATTGCAAACAAACTCGAGAGACGACAAGAAGCACTAAAAAAACCACCAATTGCCCAATACAGCTAGCTCCAAGCGGGAGGGGGTCTAGTCTAGTGGGTTATTCCGATACCCGCTTTCTATCCGTCCATGGGCCGCCTGATGGAACATCGGGCTTGGATCTCGGTTATCGGTGGACAGTTTGTGAGATTCCCATAAAACTTGTAGGTTAGGTTAGTTGCTAGCGACGGTAAATCAAAAGGTCTTGATCATGCAGAAGTACTGTTTCAAGTGGAGCAGGGCAGGTCCGGGATATATATGTGCCTAAAATACTGGCAGTGGCAGGGAAAGAGCCAGCGTAAATAAATTCGGGCAAGCTCATTAAGCCATGAAATAATGGGAGCAAACCCTTCCTGCATCCGAGCCTGTAGACCTCGAGCCCTTGTCCGAGACAAATGCCTCTGTGTAGACAAATATGGCTCCTGGTAGTATTGTGTCACCCTCGAGGACACACTCTTCAGACTGAAGGCTAGCGAATGGCCCCGCATACAGTGAAACGAATCTTTGCAGGTTCCTGAGCACGCCATCGAAGCTAAACAGACCTGAGAAACTGACGTAAGGTAGGTAGGTGTATACAAACCAGTGAGTGTAGGACAATATAGTAGATCCTGAAAAGCCCGTCAGGATTTTTTCTTCTTCTTCGACCCGGAGTTTGGATTCCACCTGTGGCCTTCCCTCAATATCTTTTTACAAATACCCTCCCTACCTCGGAGCCAACCACAGCGGGGATCGACGGCCATCCGGTGTTACATCCGTATATAATATCATTTTTGCCCACCTGGCTACTTACTTACCTATTCTCCCGGTGCTTGCTCCTCTTGCCCGTTCCCTTATTTAAACGGTAGAGTGTGGCACATCACATACTCATAACCCGTTCCTGCTCGTTTTCCAAGCAGTCTTCGTCGGCCTTTCTTACCGTGTAAACTCACTATGGCGAACCCACCTCATGGCGGCGTCCTCAAGGACCTTCTCGCTCGTGATCTACCCAGACAGTCCGAGCTCGCCTCTGAAGCGGAGACTCTCCCGGCCATCGTCCTGACGGAGAGACAACTGTGCGATCTCGAATTAATCCTCAATGGCGGCTTTTCTCCTCTGGAAGGTATGTTGATGCCATGATCCTTTCGTTTTCAACCCCTCCAAGATTTGTACATCCACATGCCTCTAAGAGATCGGCGTCAGGGATCCGGCATCCTAGATAGCACTAGTCTTTCCCAAAACCCCACCAAGCTTAAGTATCACGACAGACGGACGAACCTTGCTGACCATATCATCCGTAGGTTTCATGAATGAAGCTGATTATAATGGGTGAGAGGCATAACTCAGCGGCGTCACGGGGCAATCGCAGACCCCATGGAGACCTTTCACTAATACTACCTTTAGCGTCGTCAAGGAGAACCGTCTGGCAGATGGCGTCCTCTTCAGCATACCCATCACACTCGACTTGTCTGGAGAGACTATCGAGGAGTTGGGTTTGAAACCAGGTCAACGCGTAACACTACGCGACTTGCGAGATGACCGTAACCTGGCCATCTTGACCGTGGATGATATCTACAAACCCGATAAGTACGACTTGTCCGATTCGAAAAACCCCGATTCCCTGTTATATTAACAGAGGGTGTGACAGGGTGTTGGAGGCCAAAGAAGTATTTGGTAGCGATGACGAGGCGCATCCCGCCGTAAAGTACCTGTTCAGAACCGCTGGCGAGTTCTACGTCGGAGGCAAGATCGAAGCTATCAACCGCCTGCAACACTACGATTTCGTCGATCTGCGATGTGAGTCCATCTCGGGAGTCCGGTTGCTCAGTGGACTGCACATGCAGGGACTAATTCTTGCTGCTGTGTAGATACACCAGCTGAGCTCCGACTACACTTCGATAAGCTAGGATGGTCGCGCGTCGTCGCCTTCCAGACCCGAAACCCCATGCATCGTGCCCACAGAGAGCTGACCGTCCGCGCCGCTCGCTCACACCACGCGAACGTCTTGATCCATCCCGTTGTTGGTCTGACGAAGCCCGGAGACATCGACCACTTCACCCGAGTGCGCGTGTACAAGGCCCTTCTGCCTCGGTATCCCAATGGCATGGCCGTCTTGGGTCTTTTGCCCCTGGCGATGAGAATGGGTGGTCCTCGCGAGGCCATCTGGCACGCCATCATCCGCAAGAACCACGGTGCGACACACTTCATCGTCGGCCGTGACCACGCTGGCCCTGGCAAGAATAGCCAGGGTGTCGATTTCTACGGCCCCTACGACGCCCAACACGCGGTCGAGAAGTACCGCGACGAGCTCGGTATCGAGGTCGTGCCTTTCCAGATGGTCACGTATCTTCCGGACAAGGACGAGTACGCGCCTATCGACCAGATCCCCAAGGACACCCGCACTCTAAACATTTCCGGTACGGAACTGCGCGCCAGATTGCGGAGTGGTCGGGAAATCCCCGAGTGGTTCTCCTACCCTGAGGTGGTCAAGGTCCTCCGCGAATCCCACCCTCCGCGAGCCGCCCAAGGCTTCACCGTCTTCCTGACCGGATACCAGAACAGCGGCAAGGATCAGATCGCCCGCGCTCTGCAGGTGACACTGAATCAGCAAGGTGGTCGATCCGTTTCGATGCTGCTAGGCGAGACAGTACGATCCGAATTATCTTCCGAGCTTGGTTTTAGCCGGGAGGACCGAAGCAAGAACATCGCCCGCATAGCCTTCGTTGCCGGCGAGTTGACGCGGTCCGGCGCGGCCGTGATTGCGTCCCCCATCGCTCCTTTCGAGGCCGACCGTGTGGCAGCCAAGGAGACGGTCGAGAAGTACGGCGACTTCTTCCTCGTACACGTCGCGACGCCCCTGGAGTACTGTGAGAAGACAGACAAGCGTGGGGTCTACGATCGCGCCCGGAAGGGAGAAATCAAAGGCTTCACCGGTGTCGATGACCCTTACGAGCCCCCGGTCAAGCCTGACCTGGTGGTCGACTGCGAGAAGCAGACCGTTCGCTCTATAGTGCACCAGGTCATCCTCATGCTCGAGAGCACGGGATTGCTCGATCGGCTATAATGGATGGGTTAATGTGTCATTTTGATACTGCAACCGAGAAACAAGATGCACATCACTCCCAGGATAGAGTATAGACAGGGAGGGCGTCTTTTGGGCAAGAAAGAAAGGGAAGAATAGGCGCGGGCGCTTAGAGAGAGGTTTCAGGCACTCGCACGTTCGAGTCCTGAATACCCACAATTGTTTTTAGCCTTGTTTGTCATGAACTTCTACAGTAAACAAATGAATCATAGAAAGAGATCTTTTTCGAGGCATTGAACCCCCATTTATGGACGGCACAGCTGTTTGGCACCGTGGCCCTTTTTGATGCGATTATTGGGCTATTGTTTCGGTTGTGTCACATACTCGACAGTGCGTGCTGAATGATCGGAGAAAACCACAGCTGTACAGCATATGTGCAATTTCAGTACGGAATGGCAGATATGAATCAATGAATTTATTTACAACTAAGGTTATTTCTATCTTAACAAGCAGTGACTTTCTCTCCAGTGTGTGATTAACTGCCATCTAGATACAGCAGATTGAACTTGTACACAGTGATGGTATCCCCGCATTTCCAAAGTACAGCAGAATACCTACTGTGTAGATACAGTAGGGGTTGATGTACTGACAGTGCAGCCCGTCTGGGCACACCGCTGCTCAACAGCCAATCATCGTTGAATTTAAGCATTGTTTAGGGCTCCTTCCATCAAAAACTTGCCACTGTGACAGAAGTCTGATTGGATAGGCTAACCGCTCCCAAGGATCCTGGACACTGTATAAAACTGGGTCTTATATGCAGTTGGGCACACAGCCAACGGACATCCGTTCTCGAACTGTCGAATCAGATCAAGCTGCGTAGCGTGTCAACGCCCAACTTCCCGCTGAGCAATAGAGGGAACCGCATACTTGTACTGCTGTACAGCAGTAAAAAGCACAACATGCATACTGCTTCGGTACGTATCTTTCCTCATCTCCCTCACGAACAACACACACATACGCACAGACAGACTTGTGCCCTTCCTCTGGAGAGTTCCAACTTCCATCAACTCAATCAATCAATCGACCAAGCCATACATAGCATCGAAAATACCCAGAACCGTTTACCGATTCACCGAGGCGCTGATGACGTAGCAAAAGCTTCCACTAGAGTGACAACTGTCATTAGTGGCAGGCGATCGAACGAACCAGAGTAGTGCACCTACTCGAACCAAGTTTTTGGCCCGTCAGGCTACAAACTTCGCAAACATGGGTGCCAAGGACAGCGAGGTCGACTTGGCCGCAGCGCCCAGCGAACTGCGCGATGAACGTCAGAAGGAGCGGCGAAGCAAGAGTGTGCGGTCTTCAAGATCCGACAAGGAGAAGGAACGAGAAAAGCTTTCGAGAGACGGCCTCCGACATCATAAATCGCACAGAAGCTCAAAGTCGAAGCTTGCCGATGGTGATTCGTCCTTGACTTCCTCTTCGAGCCAACGCCGCCACCGCACTCGAGAAGAGAAGGAGAGAGACAGGGAGAAGAAAGCGGCCTCGACGACCGATCTTGTGCCCGAACTCAGCCGGAGCTCTCTCGCCGGCAGCAGAGTCAGCCTACCTTATCCAAGCTTCAGCAAAGCTCACAGCAAAGAGGCCGTCCACAGCAGGGATGATCTGAGTGCCACCCACCGCCAGGGCGATCCGCTAACGCCCGACCCGACCGATCTCAGTGCGGCGGACATGCGACGGTCTGCGTCGGCTGGAGGTTCGAAAGAAAGACACAGGTCCTCGCGCAAAGATGACCGGCCACCAAGCCCGCCCGAGACGGAGTTGTCTGGCGAGAAGAAACGTCGCAGCAAGGCATCCAGCCCGAGATTGCGGAGCGATGATTCGGAGCGACCTAATTCTAGGACATCCGGTATTTCTAGGTCCCACTCACGTCATGACGACAAGTCAAAGCTATCTATGAGGTCCAAAACATCGAGCCAAGCTACATACATCAAATCACCTTCATATCCCCCGCCGCCACCGCCGTTCATACAGGTCGTCGACGACAATGTCTCTGCCATGAGCGATGCTCAGGCCGCCGGGGCAGAATCGGCAGCAGCCCCGATCGCCCCACACAGATCTGCTTCAACAAAGTCAACTCACATGCCTAGCCTCGACGCCGACGACTCTCCCGAATCCGTGCAAGACTCGTCACCCAAGACGCCGACGGCAACAGCCCGATTTCCTCCGCCGCAAGTTTATCCCAATGAGCACCATACGTACTATGAGAAAGAACGGCCGACGCCTACAGCGACCCCTGCGCATGATTTTGGCCCACCCCCACCGCCACCTCCTCCACCGCCTCCGTTGGAAATTCGCGATGTGCCAAGAGTCGACTATCTGCTTCAACACGGCGGTCTACCTCACCCAGTTCCCAAACAGTTTCTGTCGGTCGTGCCGCGACAGAACGGCACCCGACCATCCCACCCGCCACTGACGGGCTGTGACACAGTATTTGCGCCGTTCTTCGACCTGCTAGGCCAGTACCAGACCGTACTTCAAAAGCAGGGCTCGATAGCCGTGGCCACGGGACATAAGTCGGTAGCTCGCAGACTCCTTGATCGACTGGAGGATGTTTTCTCGAGAGATCTCCCGATGGAGGGTTGCACGTGTATCATGTGCGAGAAGTCGCCAGAAGAGCATCGAGGGCTAGGTTGGGGCGAAGTGCTGGAGAGAGTAGGCGGTCGCGTAGAGATGCCGTCCTGGCCTCCATTCGATCTATCAACTGTTGTTGCGACCGCGATCGAGAGCACGGCAGACCTTCCCCCGCGCCCAGCTTCGCCGGTGAAGCTAGATCCTGACATTGCCGAGGAATTCCGCGAACACTATATGCGGCAGTCCAAGAAGGTCAGATCTTCGGTTGATAAATGGATGAACAGTTGTGCAGAGACTCCGGCACCACCCCCGTCCGAAATCGACGAGGAGACGTTGGCTTTTGCGATGCTTACGAGCTTGGATCAAGAAGAGCGGCCGTACTTCAGTGCTCTCATGTCAGGCGCTAAAGAGATACAACCGGTTCTGCGAGCGCCAACGCCGATGCGAAAGTCCCGGACGGACTTCTTGGTGAAGACAGGACTTCAGCTCCAGCGCCTCTACCGTTTGACGCAGGCACCGCGCGACGCCGAGACAGCGTTGTATCTAGTGAAGAACCCGTTGCATCACGATCTCCTGGCTACGATGATCGATATCAGCCCGCAGGAATGGGAGATCCTCATCTCCGGTCGGTTCGACGGCTTTCTGTGGTCGGGGGCTGACGTCGACGATGCCGTTACGCCCACTGCCGAGACACCATTGTCACGAGGCGCCACACCAGCTAGTGGTTTCTTCTCTCCGCCACCGTCGCGGGGACCGATGACTCCAGGGATGCGGCAGACACCAGGCTATGGTAATTCACGGAGCACAACCCCCTACTCGGGTATGTACTCGCGAGGCACGACGCCTGCCTCTTTCGTGTCGCTCTCTTCGACGACGACTCAGGGTCAGAACCGGCAGCCGGTTTCATACGACGAAGAGGTCGAAATGGCCGTGTTGGCGGAAGTCGAGCGCGAGATTTACCAGGGCATGGAGGCGCTCGAGGACGCGTTTGAGAAGCTACACGAGCGGGCCGAAGTGGTGCGTAACGCGCTGCGGCAGCGCAACAATGGTCTCCTCATGAACTTGCAGCACCGCCGATCGGGTCGCATCGACGTTCTTCCTCAGCACTCCGGAGGCTCAGTGGGGTATGAGAGACCTGCCTGGGCCAGGGGGGATGATGATGGTGGTAGCGAAAGTGACTGGGGCGGAGAGGATATCGACCTTGCTCCGGAGGACTCGGCGAGCAATATTTCGAGTTCAAGACACAGGAGACCGAAACGGAGGCACGAGCGCAGAACGCCTGCACCGATCGAGGAGGATGAGGAAGAGATTTGAGTTATTCTTCTCGCACCACTCCAGATGGAATGGATGGATGGCCCCCCCTCTTGAACGGCAGTGTCTCCCCCTTATTTTCCCCCCAAAGTGAGCGGAAAGGTTTTCTATTTGCGGATTGTTTTTGCAGATACCACATTACATGGCCGGCCTTTTCTCTCTCTTTTTCGCGTCATGGTTTTTTTTTTCCTCTCCAGGTTCTCGACTCACTTTACGGGGTTATGTTTTTACGAGACGAAAGACACGATCAAATATCATCATCAATCATATAATGAGCAACACACGCCTCTTTCCTTGGCGAGAAGATAATACCTACTGGCTTTGGACCCGAACGAACAGAATTACTTTGACAGAGAAGGATTGGTCAAGTAACATTTTGCAAAGTTTCCTTGGGTTGCTTGCAAATGATGACAGCTCTTATGAGAGGATGCTTTTAAAGGGGGAAGGGGTATAGTAAATTTGCTGGGGGATAAGTTATGAGCGAGAGTACATACGTACGTAAGTAGCTCTTGAGCTAGGTTAGCTCTCTATGCATTGGCATGGCGTTTTTTTCGTTTCTTATAATTTATTAGGCGAGTAAGAGGTAATATGATTCTTTACTACGTCTGGGTTGTAATGTTGGGCTTTTGTATGCTGTGTGTGTCTGTGTGTGTGCTGTTTATTTATGTCTGTGTAGATCGTATATTGCTGCGCGGGGGTTTTTCCCCTCTCTTTCTCCCCAGCAGGAACAGGGACACATCTCATCTTCTCAAGTACAGTTGCATACATATTTAATGAGACGACGGCAAAAAGGTACGAGTGTATGTTCCACTTCACATTTCCCATGCACTTATATGTTGGGTTCTGGGTTAACCTGATGTACCAGAATAAGCTATACTTAGTATATACCTGCGTATATATATTTATACAAGGTAGGTTAAGTATGTACTTCTAGCAGACTACATTTCTTTCCTCTTCTTTGCTCTTCTCGATATCTAACTAGGTTACACAGGTAAGACATTGGTTGTACCGGACGTTTTTATTCCTTTTCTTTTTTCTTTTTCTTTTGCTGTTAGGTTAGGAGAGTTTGAGACATAGTTAGCGTGTTACACACATGCATGTCTTGGCCCGTTGTGGTAGGTGCCTAACTTTAATTAGGGAGGTATGTGAGGAGGTAAGGGGGGGATGAGTCTGATTGGGTTAGGTGACTATGCGGCTGGTTTTGAGACAGAGATATATAACATAATGTTTTAAAGCTTGAAAGGCAAGTTGGAGGTGGGTATGCCCGACATGAATTACAGCAGTGGAGGGAGAGACAGAGGATTAAGTAGGTAGGGACTACCTTGGTGGGTGTTATAAAACCTAATAGAAGAGGTTACCTGGAGCTGGGCCTGGAGGTAAGCTGGAAGAAGTTAGAGGTAGGGGGTGAGTAGGTAGGTAGGAAGGAGAAAAGAGGAAGAAACCTACTTGCGAAAAGGACCGCTTCTCAGAGAAGTAAGTGACAACTAACCACACAAGCACGCGAGCTAGAAACGGAGTGAGAACTGGTGGTTTTATCGGGGCTGTAAAAGCTTGGATACCGAGCTCTAGGCTCACAGGGTGTGTTTGTTCACGCAAGTGTTGAAAAATCCACGGAGTGAGCTGGGCAAGGTAGGTAGGTAAAGTAGGCGAGCAAAACAAAAAGGTCGGGACGGTGGAATACAATTTTTTCAATTCAGATCTGTCCTTTAAGCTGCCTTTCTTTCCTTTCTTCTTTGTGGCTGAGTAGTCACTCTCCCGGGACAGAGCAAAGTAGGTAGTTGGATGGGAGAGAGATGAATGGAGTGGAAGTGTAGAATCATGTGAATACTTCAATGGGTAGGAGGGCTGGAGATGCTGAGTTAGGAGGATGGAGATGAAGCTGAAAAATGAAGAAAGAGTATATGAGCATCGTATCACCAAGGGAGGGAGATATGGTCACCATTCAACTCGTCTGTAATTAGGAGTTGAAAACATGATAGGCAACGATAATCGTATGGGGTAGACATATCAGAATAATAATATTACTAAGCAGGTAATGTAGTGTTTCAGAACAAGACAGCTGAGTCAATATGCGTAGAGGTAAAATACTACTTATCACTTACCGTCTTGTAACGGGAAGATATTCGTGTTCACCATGTGGTTGGTATAAAGCGTGGGATATTCAGGATGTATCGCAAGTGGAACTGAGAATTTACCTACTCTCCATAAGATGGAGCGCTTTCTTCGACCAGGGAAACTTGCATAGACTAGAATTCAAACAGAAATGGGAATATCAAAGGAATGGCTGACACCTGCCAGGAAGACAGGCATGGGGGGCCAGGTAAGTTATTAGCAATCAGTATGAGTCCCAAGTCATTGGCATGGGATGAGGTAAAAATCGACAGGGCAAGTATTAGAAGGTAAAGATAAGGCTAAGAATGCGGCATGCGTGGGTACTGCAGACACCAGTGGATGAAGAGAATCTCGCTCCATATGTATGGCACGCAGAAATTGTAACCTTATGCTGTAATCTCCCAAATCTATAAGATTGGTAGGACTTTCAAGTTTAATAGGGCTAAGGAACTCTTCTGCACAAGCGTACCATACACGCAATAAGACTGGGTGCCATTGTGCACAATTTCCTGCCGGGTTTGGATTCTTAAGAGATGCTATGCTGACTTATCTCTGGTAAGAGATTATTACCTAGAAACAAGTGTGATGCCATTTTAGATTTTGAGACCGAGGATGTAATATGCATTAACAAATGTAACATACCTGGAAAGGAGGCTTGAAGCTGCCTCACCAAATTAGGTTACCATGGACCTTTTTCATTCGACAATGTAAAATGAGGCAGCATTCCTATGACATGCAGGGAACATTTCCCGAGTTTAGTCCCTCCAAGGTTACATCTCACATACCAGGTTGCTGGCGCTATTGAATCTCTAAAAGCCCACATAAATCCAAGATTCCAAGCATAACACAGAAAGTAAGTACCTATCATCAAAGGTTACCTATGCGTCCTTACTCATTGCGGGTTAAACCAAGTAGGAAGAAGGTTCAAGTGCCGGCAGATCAGCGGGCCGGACCATTATTGGATCTTATTGCCTAACCCCGGCTAGGCCAAGATCGGTGTGACACCCATCATCTTAATCGAAGTGAAGGTCAGCTTTGAATCTCATCAGATGGTAATAGAAATATTAGTACTGCTTGTCTAACAGGAATCAGGAGGGCGTCTCTGGAATCTTGTGTGATGGGAAGTTTGGTCACAAAGTCTTTCCCTCCGACTATACATCAAAAAGACGAGAGAGAAGTTCATGGTCACATAACAAGAGAGAGAGACTTGTTCGATATATCGTATTCGTATTTGGGTGCCGGGTGCCTTATGCCGATATTCTAGTCCGGTGTGATAGAACAGCCAGTCTACTCAAGCGCACATAGGAGACACACATTAGATTCCGTCCATGATACGGAGTAGTATCAACTGTCGAGTAGGCGATATAGCAAGAGTGAGCTAGCCCGTTGCCACGGCATGGGATGCAAGCTCTCCTCGAACAGACGATAGTTATGTTATGTGAATACATACCTATGGTCTCCCTTAGCAAGCCACTTCCTCTGACATTCCTAATTCGTCTCCAGTGGGGATACCGTATAGTAGCCATCGTGTGTCTCGGGAGCGACTCCTGCAGGCTTCACCCGAAACCATGCGTAGGGTTAGTTAGCCATCGACTGACTTGATATTCTTGATTTCCCTGCGAGCACGATATCCACTCGGGGTGCTCTAGGCAGATGTGCAGGTGAAGTTGTAGCAAAAGTTAAAGAAAGACAACCGACCACTGAGCCTCTCTGCTTCCCCTGTTCTCCTCTCGGAACACGGTTGGGAGTTGATCGTGTGATATTCGGGAACTGGAGTAGATAGTAGAAAGGCAGGATGAAATTTAGTCGGGCATATCAGAGTCCGTCGCAGTTGTCAACTGGTCAGGAAACGAGATGATTGGACGAAGGATGAGGAAAAGGTCCCCGATCTGAATCACATCATCGCGAATATAGTTACATACAGCACAACGCACAAAGACTACTGCACAAATCTCCTAACCTAACCGTACCCACTTGGCACACCGGAGGCTGAATGTCTGTCATGAGGATCAACAGAGACTATTGGCTCGACCTTTCCTTGCAGGGCCAGAGGGCCATTCAACTATTCTCAACTGGTCGATCCCGGACATCGCCAGGTGGAATGAGGGCCTCACCAACACACTTGCGACGATGGCGTGCTTGCTTGAGGTGAGAAAACACGCGGGATGTCAGGGGGGAAGGGGGGTGAACGAATATAAAAGCCATTCACATTCCCGACCTCGAAGCCAGATTTCCCTTCTCACCAGCATCAGCATCATCATCACCATATTTTCGTCAAAGCTCTCTAGCTTAAGCATTCCAAGACTCTTCCCACAGTCGTACTCATAGCATCTTCCCCCCAAAACAAAACACAAAACCTCAAAAATGCGCTTCACCAACATCTTCAACGCCGGCCTCGCCATGGCCTCCTCCGCCATGTGCGCCCTGACCCCGCAGCAGATCGCCGACGGGCTGGGCCGCATCACGGACGAGTCGCGCGCGCTGCAGGAGCCGGCGGAGAGCATCACGATCGTGAACGCGCCCCTGATCGTCATCGGCCAGGGCCCGTTCCCGACCATCATCAGCGGCTTCGCGGAGATCGTCACCACAGCCAACGTGCTCATCGGCGGGCTCGACGGCACCCCGGCCATCGCCGACGCCGCCGACGCGACCCTCGTCTTCGACGCCTTCCGCACCTTCGTCGGCGTCCACCAGGCCCTGCTCAACATCCTCATCGGCAAGGCCGGCATCATCGAGAAGGTCCCCGTCGTGGGGCAGCCTGTTGCTAGCGCTTTGCGCGGCGTTGAGGGTGTTGTTGACGTGAGTCTTTTTCTCTCTCTCCCTCCCTCTCTCTCTCTCTCTCTCACTTTTTGGCGCTCTTTTTTTTTATCTATCCCTTTTTTATTCTTTTTTATGAGTTCTCAAGACAAATTTGCAACGACTGACATGACCACATATATCTATAGAGCATCGCCATCTTCCTCATCAACAACGTCGAGTCCCGCGCCGTGGACCTCGGTGCCGAGGCCAATAGCCTCGACACCACCCTGGACCTGGCCATTTCCAAGTATGAAGGCATCGCGCTCTAAGTGCATTTTTTTTTTTTTAAATTCGGGGGCCAGGAATTCAGCGTTTAACCCGGCGCTGCCATTGCAGTCTTTGAAAACACTGGGTTAGTTACAAGTTATTGGGATAAGAATCTCTCTGCAGTGCATTGAATAGGGGATAGTTGCGTGCTGCGTTCTTCTATCAGGGAGAAATCGAAATAATGTGATACAAACAGTTGATTTCCTATAAGAACGAACGGGAGACAACGTGATGCTTTTTCCGCACATGATCTATTACAGTGAACGTCATACTATCGCCCTGTAACCTAACCTTAACAACATCCTAGGTAACCGACCAAGTTACTATGCTATATCAAACCGGTTTCATGCCCCCTGTACCCAGCGACCGTATGTATAAATGGAATTCGGTAAAAAAGGAAAGACCCTTGGAGGTCCGGGTCATCCATTCCCCATCAACAACGCCACGCTCACTTGCTCTCCCCCGATCCATGCGAGGAACGACAAGTTGTAACATGATCCAGGGTTCCTCTGGCATACCTACGATCGGAACCTAGGTTAGAGCAGTGGATTTACTAGTTCGGGTTCGTTAAGAACTGAAGGATAACGTTGAAAAAGAGCAGAAAGAAGAAAAAAAAAACCACTCATTAATCCATCGCAAATCCAGCCCATCATCACCAGAGAGTAGCTACCCATGTGCCGTGACAAGAACGGAACATAGGCTCCTCTGATCATCTTTAGCAATCTCTACAGTCCTTCAATGCGAAATCATACAGGCAAAAAATGCTCCTGCCCGTGTACTAGGAGGCGTCTGGAAAAAAGGAGTGCGACTGATGCTCACTTAACCTAGTACTTAGCTAAAATACGGAACTGGGTTGGTGGTCTAGGAGAACTTGCGTTTGATATAGAGAGGAGGAATGACGAGGCATGTAGCCAGGTGTAATGACGACCTGCCTTTGGGAAATAAGGCCCAGGTTCATCAACGCGTCAAGCTGGCTATAAGATATAACCGCGAGGAAGCTGTACACTTTAGTTCAGCCTCGTTCCATGAAGAGCATTCACATTGAAACAGGGGCTGCATCCAGTCTCTAATTGGCGTGGCTAGGTGGGTATTTAGGCTTTTCGATTGTAAGATGCTAACTTGACAGCGTCTATAGTGGACGGATTACGTCAATTCGTAAGTGAGGACGGACAAAGCATGAGAGTGCAACAGGACAAAAGTGCCTGATTTCTCCCAGGCTACCGTGCCATTCATAAATGCTATTATAGGCGGATGTGCCAGTTTAACCATGTTTCTCATAGCCTTTTGCAGACAACCGCCATAACGCCAACGCATCATCATTTTTACCATAGCCTCCAAGGCGCATCATTACATCTTAATCAAACTTGGGGGCGGGTCAGTCTGGGAACCATTGATGACTTCGAGGCTATGAACTTACAGGAGTCAAGAAAGATTCAGCCACAAAACGTGCTCTTGCGTTCAGCTATGATGGAGTAAGTATTTGGCATACTCTTGTGACATTCGAGTAGACAGGGCGAACGTACGAAAAGCTTCATTTCTGAGATTTCCTTATCGACTTCCTCCATGAACTGGATGATGAAGTCCACCAGCTTATGCTTCAGCATTTCTTCCGTGTGGAAGTTTGTTATTAGGAAGGAGATGTCATATCCCTACGACCGTTGTAAGCGTAGTCCCAATCATAGAAACCAAGAAAGGGGTTGCTCCCCGGGGCAATGACGGACATCGATAGCTTTCCTCCTGAGGATGAAAAAGGCCTCTGCTCTTTGCGTCAGGAAGCGGGTGAACTTGTAGACTAGGATGGTCTCGATCTCGTCGGCCTGCTTGATCCTGATGCTGACGCGTACGCTGTTGACGCTGGGCTCGATGAGCACCTTCTCGTTCTCGTTGCGCGCGATCGTCAGGGGGGTCAACAGGAGCTCGGGCGACGTCTGGGCTTCGATCTCGGGGACATTGTGCCGTTCGACCGTTTGGGAGGCGAAATTGGACAGGCAGAGAGCGGCCGTCAGGGAGCTCCTCACACACTGGAGATACGGACGGAGGGATTGAGACTTGATGTATGCCTGGGGTTAGATAGAGACATTGTAGACCCGGGCACGGGCACGTACCATTGTGGGATACGAGGGTCGGTGATGAAGTTAGGCCGTCGAGACAGAGTCGGGGAAACCGAGATCCGTTTCGTTGTCGTCGCTATACGGTTAATGCGTGGGATGCCATACGATGCGACGAGATATGGTGGACCTGCCAGTTAATGAACGGCGACGTCGGTCCAAGTTGTTTACCTACTGCTGTATGGTCTACTCCTTCCCGAACTACTGCGTTATGTACCAACAGCAACAGCACCACCAGTTAGGTACTTACATAAGGAGAAGGGCCATTGGGCTAAGGCGTCAGGTACAAAGAAAGTAACAGAGTATTAGACCAAAAAAGGAGTAGCGCACGTGACGTCAGCTGGTACCTCCCAGTTAGACGCCCATCTTACGTAAAGTTTACCTGTGTAGGTGAACAAGTCCCACCTACACCAGTTACACCTTCCAAGACCCCGCTGAACACCCCGCCATTCCACCTCACAGATCAGGCAACTACAGCACAGCAGTCAGCTGTGCGTAGGTCCGGCAGGAGGCAAATATGTGGGCCCCCCTCCAAGCTCAACACCTTCAGTGTACAGTCTACAGAGGGAATCCCAGCTTGCATTGAGTGGCCATAGAACCAGATGGACTCACTACGTGAAATAGTGACGAGTCCTTCAAGTTTGCCAGATTGCCTGAGCTTTTCTATTTCCAACCTTGCACCATCCCACGTTCACTTGTTTCACATCCATTCCGCCTTCTCGAGAATCGAGGTTACCACGCAGCAGAGCTTACACGCCTTGAGTTTACCGAATCATAGCAGTTCTCAAGCAGTTATCCATCTACAGTGATTGATTTCAAAATGGCGGTAATACCAGGTAAGACCACCGGCCAAGCCCACATATCAACATCTAGCTGTGCAACTTTCGTTATTGTCTACATCGTTACTCTTTGCCGATTCTCTTGTGCTGACAGAATCTCCCATATAGTTATTGTAAAACATAAAGGCAAGCCGTATGAAGTGGAAGTAGATACCGACACGACAGGCGAGGTGTTCAAGTTCCAGCTCTACAGCCTCACCGGCGTCGAGCCCGAACGTCAGAAGGTTCTCTTGAAGGGCATCCTAAAAGATGACACACCCATGGGCAGCTTGTCTCTGAGGCCTGGCCAGACGATAATGATGTTGGGCACGCCAGCCTCTGAGAATAGCGATCTCGTTCGCCCGACAGAGACCATAAAGTTTGTTGAGGATATGACGGAAGCCGAAGCCGCCCGGCAAGTCGGTGCCATACCCGCCGGCTTGACCAACCTGGGAAATACGTGCTACCTTAACTCGACCCTGCAGGCGTTGCGAGCCATCCCCGAACTGCAGGATGCCCTGATGGGCTACGAACCGCCCAGCTCTGCTTCAACTGCTGCCGTGCCCGACCTGGCGAGACAGCTGCGAGACACGTACAAGTCCATGTCGGAGACCCAAGATGCCTATACGCCGCACACCTTCCTCGCCTCCCTACGCATGCTATTTCCCCAGTTTTCCGAACGCTCTCGTACCGGTGCCGGATTTGCTCAGCAGGATGCCGAAGAAGCCTGGTCCCAGATCCTTTCTCAAATCCGCCACAAGCTCCGTGTCAAAGACGCCTCCGATGCCACCTCGGATTCGTCCTTCATTGAGAAGCACATGTCGGGAGAGTTCACCTCGGAACTCGTGTGCGACGAGGCAGAAGCCAGAGAGGGTGGAGAGGAGCCCATCGTCTCTAAAGAGGCTTTTCTGAAGCTCAACTGCCATATCGACTCGAGCACGAACCACCTACGGGACGGCATCGTCAACGGATTGAAGGAGAAGCTCGAGAAGAGATCCGAAGTGCTTGGTCGAGACGCTACATACACCAAGACATCCAAGATCACACGCCTGCCCAAATATTTGACTGTTCACTTCGTCCGCTTCTTCTGGAAGCGTGAGACACAGAAGAAGGCCAAGATCATGCGGAAGGTCACGTTCCCTCATGAGCTAGACGTGGTCGAATTCTGTGACGACAGTCTCAAGAAACTTCTCGTCCCCGTGAGAGACAAGGTGCGAGAGATACGCAAGGAAGAGGAAGATGTCGAGCGAGCTCGCAAGAGGCGCAAGAGAAACCCCGGCGGCGACGACGTGCCCGAGGTAGCCAACTCCAAGAAGAAGGACAAGAAGGAGGCTGGCACATCCGGTAACGGCGACGTGGAGATGACGGAAACTTACAAGACGGACGCCGAGATCGACGCCGAGCGAGATGCCAAGGTTCTGGCTATGAAGAGGGAGCTGAATGCGTTGATCGACCCCGATCTGGCCAAGGATGGCGGGAACCCGTCTGGTCTCTATGAGCTGCGAGGTGTGGTGGCGCACCAGGGAGCCAGTGCCGACAGTGGCCACTACACGGCCTATGTCAAGAAGACGGCACCGATCGACCCCAAGACGGGCAAGCGTATGGAAGAGGACGGGAAGTGGTGGTGGTTCAACGACGACAAGGTCAGCGAGGTCACCTCTGACAAGATCGACGCCCTGGCCGGAGGTGGCGAGTCTCACTCGGCCCTTATCTTGCTATACAAGGCCATCCCGCTGCCCACTGCCGATGGCACGATGGAGTAGATTGTTTTCACAAGTGAAGGCCTGGTTGGAGCAGCCCATGAGTAAGCTTTTTTTACTGCTTTATAGACGGTTAGGGATTGTCTACGTTGATTGCGGTTACGTCGGTCACACCTGTTGGGGTATGGTAGACGAGTAAAGTTGTTGATCATGATTGATAACAGACAGCACAAGCGCTGCAAAATAGATTATTCGCTCCAGCCAGGGCATATTTTGTTACATTTGTTGATACATTGTGACTAGACAGACACACATGAGTGCAAGGGCCATCTATGACTTATCCTATCCCTCGTCCAAGCGACACAAGTGTTCCTGCTGTTACCCCATCAGGTAGACACATGAGGCTACGGAGAGAGAAGCCTGGCTGGTTATCTTGGCCTGCCAATAACGTTCATCTGTACTTTCTAATGCCACACCCGGTTATCGGAAATGGAGGGGGGATGATCCCGACACTCGTCATTTGTCGGCCAAGTGCCGGAGACTGGGACGAAGAACAGAATAACCTAACCTAGAATACTTGGGTCTGGTCTGGGCGGAGTGGCGATGCCGACTCGTAGCTCGATTCATGGACCGGTCGGGATTTAGGTAAGTATCGTGTGATTCCCACTCGGCTCCGTGGCGGGCTTGGGTTTGGTCTGGTCTGGTATTCAAGACCCGCGCCAGGCCTCTCTTATGCTTTTGTAACCTTAGGGGGTTAGGTGTAGGTGTAGGTGTTAGGTAAGTTCTCGGGGTCTCTCTCTCTCTCTCTGTAGGTTGATGAGGTTCTTCGGGGATGGCGCATTCGCATGGTTTGGTTTTCTTTTTCTCTGCTGCGGCCCTTTGTCTCCTGGTCTTGGCGCTGGGAGGAGATGGGGTTTCCAACCGAGAGTCGAGTCGGGTCGGTCATACCCGATAGGATAGGATACCACACGTCTGAGGAGGAGGAGGAGGATGAGAAATATGCGGGTTCTCTCCCGCTCACCCTCTCTCCCTTTTCATCTTCCTCTTACAGACAGACAGACAGACACGTATATGTATCCCTTCCCTTCCATAAATTAGAGAAAACTCCAACGCGGGGATATCATCTCATATCATCATCGCCCATCACTATTAGCACGACCAGCAGCAGCAGCGGCAGCTTCCTCGTCCCTCCGCACGCGCCGCCGGAGCTCCTCGAGTTTCCTCTCGAGGGGCAGCCTCTCGGCGACGAGGGCGGCGCGGCGGCTCTCGAGGACGCGGACGCGCTCTTCGGGCGTGGCTTGGATGATTTGTCTCTTCTCCTGTATTTTTTTTGTATTAGTTAAGAAGGGGAAGGGGGGTACACTAAAGACAAAGGGGGGATATGCACAAGGGGGAGAGAAAAAAAACGTACAGCTTTATACTCCTGCTGCGTCTTCAAGCCGGCGCCGTAGATGGCGCCGACTATGGTGACGGCCGCGAAGGCGGCCGTGTAGATGACGACCTTGGGCTTCGTCCACGCGCCCCTTGCTGCTGCTGCTGTTGTGCTGTTTGGAGATGCGCCTGCGCCGCGATGATGGATGGGGCGTGCGGGACGGGTTGGTGGTTGTTCGTTGGGTGGGGGGGAGGACATCTTTTTCTTTTTCTCCTTCTTTTTTCTCTTTTCGCGGATTCGTTGTTTAAGAGTTGTTTTATTGCTCCTCTCCCTCCAGAGTGAGCTCGCTCACGAATCGCTTTCTCGCCTCTTTCTTTTTTTTTTTTTTTTTTTTTTTTTTTCGGTTGATCGTAGGATACGTCGGATGTTCTGGGTCTTGTTACGCTGGGGGGTTTTTTGCTCGCGGCTTGTTTTAGGATGGGCGCAACAATTGCGGTAGATTATAATCCTCTCTGAGAGATTGGAGTTGTAGCTATAGCTGTAGCTGTCCAAGTCTCTGTCGTCGATGCTCAGAGTACTTGAATAGCTGGTCCAATGGATCGGCGCAACGAATGGGTGGTGTTGGAGATGGAACCCTCGGATATGTATCCTTGCGATCGTGCAGCTCTTCTTCGCCCTGACTTGTGTCCTCTTCTCCAGTTCTCTCTTTTGATATCTTCTTGATTACGCAAATTATAGTCTGTAGGTTAGTCGCTGTCGCGGTGCAGTTCTCGGCACTTCTTCAAAAGATGACATAAAGTTGAAACTTTTCGATGGCAGCTCGAAAGAAGCATGTGGTTTGTGGGGCTCGCGGTAGCTACTGTGGGCCGTGGCATTCCGTAATGGCACGCATGTGGATAGCGGCATAGCAGGTTAACGCCAAGGTCCCTGTATGCGCATCATGACGGCTTGTTAAGAAGGGCAACGTCTTTTTGAAGTCTTATTCTTTTGATGATGAGTTTTAGATAGGTAAATTGCCAACTCTTGATCTTGCGAGGCAGACAGTTCGCGTTGTGTATATTCCTGGACTTTATCTTCGTTTCTTGCCTTCACAGTGAGATATCTAAATAGGTTACCAAGGTGTACCGTATCTCGTTGACGTGACTCATATTAGGTATTGTGCTTCCGCGCTTCCGCGCTTCTCTGTACCTTGAAATGACTGACGCAAGAGTAAAGAGTGAAAAGACAACCCGACAGATAACTCTTGACTAAGCAGCTTATGCATACTGGCTTGTGTATCCTGAGGGATTGGACTGGTTGCGTCCCTAGACTACTAGGTTACAAATTGCAATTACCTACTTCTTCGTGTGGGGTCAAAAGTGAACATCACAAGCTTAAACTGCCTCGTCGTGGTTCAAGTCGCCAAGCCTATAACTACACGCCATAAGTTGTACGAAGTATCTACTTAGGTTAAATACCTCCAACTTCGTGCCTCACCCTCGACCTTTTCGAAACGAAAAGCGCCCAGTCAAAAGATTCTTTTAAGAAGGGAAGGAATTGCAAAAGGAGACACTAGAAAGAAAAAAAAGTCATGACGACACCTCGAGTCTTCCTAGTCCGCCACGGTGAGACGGAGTGGTCGTTGAACGGGAAGCATACCGGCCGAACCGACATCCCGCTCACGGCCAACGGAGAGAAGCGCATCAGGGCCACCGGTCGCGCTCTCGTCGGAAATGATCGTCTGATTGTGCCAAAGCTTCTTTCTCACATGTGAGTTGTTCTTTTGACTGTTTTCTTGTATTTTTCTAGGGTTATCGCATGGTATTGGTACAGGGTGTCCAGGCAGCTGGGGTTCGATTCCTGTTACATACCTCGCATTTCCCAACTCACTCATATGGATCGGGGGAATGTTTGATATGAACGAGAGGGGAATAACGATCGCCTCATGGATCATGATAGAGTATTACACTAGTGATTTACAGTGTTGTGGTTTCTCTCATGAGCGCATATTTCCGTTATCGCTCGGTAGCTTCGGCATCAACGACCCATCCCGCGGCTGCGCATATGTCCATGGTCTATCTAGTAGTAGCCACGAACCCCTTTAATCGATCATCTGTATCGACTCTCACATTCGCAATCCCATCCCAAAGCTTTTTTTTTTCTTAAGATGGCACACGTCTTACAGCACTTTCTCAATCACTAGTTAACACGAACTCCAGCTACGTGTCTCCTCGGAAACGCGCCCAGCGCACCTTCGAGCTGCTGAACCTGGACATCCCAGACCCCCTGCCGTGGCAACAGCACGGCGAGAAGCCGACGGACGAGCCCACGAGTCACGGGTGCACCGCCCGCGTCGAGGTCACCGATGCGATCCGCGAGTGGGACTACGGCGACTACGAAGGCATCACGACGCCGGAGATCCGCGAGATCCGCGAAAGGCAGGGGCTCGGCCGCAACTGGGATATTTGGCGGGACGGGTGCGTGGGTGGGGAGTAAGTTTCTTTTTGTTTTTGTTTTTTTCTCCTTTTATATCATTTCCTTCCTTCCTTCTCTTCTCCACTCGTTTTTCTCCCGTTCTCTTCTGTTGTTAGTTAATTCACACAAAACACTGTAGGAGCGCAGAGGAAGTCACGCGGCGCTGCGACGCCCTGATCGAGGAGATCCGGTCCAAGTACCACGGCCCCGTGATCGGGAAGCCCAAGGGCTCGGTCCCCCACGGCGACGTCCTGATCGTCGCCCACGGCCACATCCTCCGCGCCTTCGCCATGCGCTGGGCCGGCAAGACCCTGCCCGACGGACCGACATTCCTGCTCGAGGCTGGTGGTGTTGGGACTTTGAGGTGAGTTCTCTTTCTTTTTTCATCTTCCAACCCCCGCCTTTTGTGCTTTTCTTTCTTTTCCTTCCCCTCTTTTTTTTCTTCTCCGTCTTTTTCGTGAATAAGCGCTGCTTTGTACTCAGTACTTATTCCATCCTCTTTTCCGTCCCCTAATTTTTTTTTTGCGATTATCGAGTAGCTTGCTTAAGAGACCAAGCTAATGTCGTTTGTTTTTTCTACAAATAGTTACGAGCACCATAACATCGATGAGCCGGCGATTTTGCTCGGCGGAGCTTTCGTCATTGGTGAGGAATAGACGACAGTAAACGAAAAGAAGACATGGCTATCTCTAAGTAAGTGGGGAGAAACAACACTGTAGTGTAGACCGACCATGTACTCTACAGTTAATATCCATTCATGGTTCTATATCAGTCTTCTATCAGCTGGAAATTGATATAGAGTCAGTTTTGAACAAGTAACCTGTTTGTCTTTGCTGATCTAAAAAGGAAGAGACATGTTGGATTTCGTTCATGTTGGATTTTGTCTAGGGACAAAGTGAGATCTGGAGTTGAAAATGTCTACCTTGTATAGAGGTTGTCTGTCTGTCTGTCTGTCTAATAGGTTACCCATGGGCCAAGAACACGCTTTTTTCTCATGCCAATTGCCAAATCGTAAATATTTCGCCCAGATAAATAATGTCTACGAGGTAAAGTATCTCGGTTTCGTGATTAACTGGAAAGACTTACCCTGTTCTCGGTTGGTGGCCAAAACGCCTCGTCACTTAAACAACCACCCTATCTATGCCAAGTGATTCAGGTCAAGATTCTTGGAAAAACGAAACATTTAGAGGCACGAGGAAAGATTGTTGTCCGTTAAGAGAACCAAAAACTGAAAGTTAAGAAAAGAAAAACTATTTATTTCGGATAAATCGAACAAAATACAATACAAAAGCGTAAGGGAAGAAGAAGGAACTTTTCTCTATATAAAATGAAAAATGAAAATCAACAACTAGCAAAAACCCCCCACACACCCTCTATCTTTCTCTCTCTCTGGATGCAAAAAAAAAAAAAAAAAAAAGTCCAAAAACAAAAACCCAATCTCACACCTAAGCCGTTTAAACACTTAGTTAGACCTTCCCCTTCGTCCCCCTCGCGAAAAAGACCTGTCGACGCAATCCCTCTCGTGCGACGTGTTCATCTTGGTCCGATTCTTTCAAAGAATACTCCTCTCCCTCTCCCTTTTCCCTCTCTGTGCCTTCTTGCCTATGTTCGTGCCCATGCCCGTGCCCATGCCCGTGTCCATGACTCGGCCCGAGCGCGAACCCGCCGCCGATGACCTCGAGCACGAAATCCTGGCCCGCGCCCGCGGCCGTGAAGATCTCACGGACGCGCTCGGGCGTGAACCCGTGGTGCATTACAGAGTGTTGTACGTGTTGTTGTTGCTGCTGTTGTTGTTGTTCGGGTACGTTTGATGATACTGCAGCTGTTGCTGTTGTTGTTGTACATGTTGGTGATAGACATGTGGAGGAGGAGGAGGAAGAGGCGGGCTCAGGATGTGGACCTGGGGCGCGGGCGCGGGCGCCGCCGCCGGTACCAGGACGGCGACAGAAGAAACCGGAATCACCTGTCCGCCGCCGTCCCTGCGTTCCGTCTGGAGCTTCGAGAACCTCCCGTCCGTCCTCGTCACCTTCGTCTCCGTCCCCGTGACCGGGTCGACCAGGGTCGCGCCCGCGGTCGTGGTCGCCGTCTCCGTCGCCGTTTTCGTCGCGCTGCCGTCCTGGGCGCTCTCCTCCACCACCACCTCCGCCGCCCGGCTGTTGCTCTGCCGCGTGCTTTCCACCACCTGTCCGGGCACGATCACCACATGTCCCGCTCCGGTGGTCGGCGCCGGCACGATGGCCATCTGCTGGTGTGGGTGATAGGGCGTCATTGTGAGGAGTAGTAGTAGTAGTGTGTTCTGTGTGCGGGGAAAAACCTTTGTTGTTACCGTGATCGTGGTTAGGTCGATGATTGTCTTCGTCGTGTCTGAATGGCGCGTGTGGCAGGAAGTCCCAGATTAAAAACACACCGTTTGGTTTGAGTCTCTCTACCACTATTCCCCCTCCCTCAGAAACTGGGTTAGGAAGGGTTCCTCATATAGACAAAAACAAGACCGATAGACATGAGAAAGACGCACGATGACACCAAAGAAAACATGATGACACGGGGAAAATAGCGAGGTATAGTATGGATAGGAGATATGATGCGAAAGGAAAGGAGAGGAAGCGTGACTCACGTCTCTTCGCGGCAAGCTCTGGATCCGCAAAGTGGTGGAGGCCGCCGCCCACGACGGCAATGTCAAAGTCAAACAAGTCACTGGACATGAGGTCCTGGCTGACTGTCGGAGCGGTGAGGTCGCCGACGATGGCGTGCATTTCTCTCTTCAGTAGACCCTAAAGACTGTCGTCAGTACACTAATGAAACTGGGCAGTACTCATTCCTGGGATGAAACGAGGAGTCGTGTCATCGTTCCTGATCAGTAGAGGCGTTCTGACGGGAGTGAAGCCGTCGCCAGTGTGACACAAACATGACCATTCATACGCAACAGTCCGTTTTCTCTCCTTCCGAAAAACGGAAGAGAGGAGTGATCGGACCCCATCAGGCATGAGTGCTGGTGAATAGACAGAGGGCGAGAAGATGAAATTATAATGAAATTTACCTGATTCTCGGCCCGGGCGTTGTATGCAGCGACCATTTTCTCGGACACATCCATGCCGACGCATTGCGTGGTATAGGGGGCGATAGCCTGCGGATCCAGCATTAGTAAAACTGACCTTCACAGTCAAAAGCGAGATGGCATGGTTCGTCTGCCATCTTGAGTTGCAATGACCGAACCCGAGCAAATCGCAGAGTCTTTTGGTATCCTCTTGTCTGAGTTTCTCTGACCTTTCCCCGTGAACCAGATTCCTTTTCGCAAGTCTCATCTCCCCCAGAAGCGAACAACCCCAGAAACAACAGAATACGAAAAGAAAAGACAAGGAAAACTCACCCGCGACATCATCCCCGTACCGCACGCATAATCCAGCATCCTGACCTCCCGCCTGGGCCTATTCGCGCCGCCCTCTTCGAACTCATCCCCGGTATCCTCATCGTCGGAGGCCCAGTCGACGCCGATGAAGTCGAGCCTCGCCTGGAGCTCCCGCGTGAGGCGCTCGTTGAGCTTCCTGTGCTTGTGGTCGTAGCTCGCGGCCTCTTCACTGTTCGTTCACTGTCAGTTGTGTATATCCTTCTAGGTAGATCTCCTTCCAGACAGTGGAAAGGATCGATATATCTATTTATTGGTCCACTAGCCGTCCTTTATATGTGCAAGGTGCGAACACGAAGATTGTAGAAGAGGGAAACTACCGGCTTTTCCGACCGTAGCATCACATCGCATCGCAAGTTGCCGGGTACCGGGATAGAAGGGAAGAAGGCACATACTTGAAGATCGACCTATTGATATCCGCCGCGTCCATCTTTATACCCGTATCGAAAGAAAAAAAAACACAGATGATGCTTCCCGAATGGCTTCCGCCGTGGATATATCGCGAGATGTAATCTGCGAATCCAGTTACAGAGCCTGAGCCTCTCGTTTCAAAAGAAAAGGCGAGAAAAGGCGCTGAAAAGTCCTGAAATTATCTTCCTCACCTAGTTGGAATAGAACGAGTTTCTCGTTATTCTCCACGGCAGAAGATTCTTTCTTTCCAACTTTTAGTGAAATATACTTTTGCGCCGGCGACTTTCACATAACGCAACAATGCCATACATCATTCACGCCTTGTTTAGAGCGCACCTACAGTGGCAACCGGACACTTTTCGGCCACTTTTTACTGTGATGCTATGACTTAATGCCGTGCTAATAGCATACGCATTCTTTAGTTGCATTTTCCTCGTCTTCATTGTGATGGATATCGCAATAATAGATTTTTGAATCAAGAGGAAACTCTCCGGCTGGTTGAAGCCAAGTATCAACTGTAATAATTGCAACGGCCAATGGAGAACAGCAAGTAACTTGCGACTGGGAGCACTTCTTCTCCATCATCGAAGTCTCCATCATCGAAGCCAATGAAAGTCATCAGTCACGACCAGCATGTTTAAGGAGGTATCGAAGCCACCGTCTCATGGGAACCTCCGTCATATGCTTGGCCGCTTCTTCCTTGCACATTTGACCTCGACCTTGTTCCTTCGACCTGGACAACACAGCAAAGAGACGACACGGCTGAATGTGCCAACCTAGCAGCATGCATAATTACGCGGGCGCGTAAAAGGACAGCTCTCTGTATGGCGCCTCATTTTACCGCTTCATGTAGCCAACAACTATTTCAGAAGAGACTCACACTCTCCCCTTTCCGCCTCTCGAACAGAAGTTTGCATTAGGAGTCCCATACTTTAAGACCTTTGCGCACCCCCTTGGTACGGACGTTACCATAATTGTTGTATATACTTCAAGTATCAGACAACAACGTAAATGTAGGCAGCATTCGAAACCCCATATAAGGTGGACCAACACAACCGCCATATCATTCCTAATACAGAGACATCCTGCGCCTCTCTACTCTAACTTCAAGAAATTACCCTTATTTCACCACCCTGTCTACCGTCGCACGCAAAATGGACACCTCTTTTTTTCTTTACCCGCCCGCGCGCCCCGGGCCGAAAAGAGAACATGATGAGGAAGGAAGCGGCACAGAGTAGTGGTGGTGGGTCCCCGACCCGTTCACAGAAGAAGAACAGAACATTTCTTTTTCGGGTTTCAGATAACGTCCTGTCTTTCCTGTCTTGTCCATCCCTAGATACCAACTAAGTTACTTAACCTATCTGAATTAAATTTTGGAGACCTGGGTTTCAGGCTCAAACCCCTTGAGGCGAGGCGAGACAAGGCTTCGAAAACTGACATTTCCTGTTTCTCGATCTGGGTATGTGTGGTCTCGTGGATTGGAATGTTTTGCAAGCTTGCATGCATCTCACTGGATTAGAAAGCCCGCGCTTATTAGCAAAAGAGAGAAGCACAACACAGCACAGCACAGCACACCCGCTTTTTTTTTTCAGTCCAGTAGCGCTGCTGCGGGACGACCCTCCCAGCACTGCCAGCTAAACGCTACTGGGTCCCGCGCCTGCAGCCGCAGCGTATCATAAGTGAGTTTACCGGTGGGCAGTGCAAATGCAAAAGCAGCAAAGTAAGCTGCTGAGTAAGTAAATAATTAATAAAGGGAAGCACGAGTATCTCATCTTATAGCATACAGTGTACTGGATGTGTTAAACAGCCTATTCTGCTTAGATCGCAGCAACGCTTTCGGCCGGATAAACGCTTCAGTCAGTGCCCAGTCTAGACTCTAGACCTCGGACCGGTATATCTATCTGCCTATAATGCTCATTGAATAAGATATGGACATTTTATCTCTCTCTCTCTCTCTCACACGATGCATTACAGACAGATATAGCTACTGCTAGCTGCATCGGATGTGTTTTTTTTGTGGACGACACAAAAGGCGATAAGACGTTCGATGCAAATGCAGGTGTATGGATTTTACGGATCACAACAGCGGCACATGATATGACTGGTCTGTGGGTAATACTGTAACCTAACCTAGTACGTTTACATAGTTGTTTTTTTAGCGTCGAAAGCAGGCAGGGAATGGCAAACGGAAGGGAAAGGGAAGGGCCGCCCCCGCGGGCGCGCGTGTGCGCATCCTAACCGAGCTAAGCAGGTAGGTTAGGGAGTAGCTACGTACATAACAGGTAACCTTCTCCATTATCCTACCTAGAAAAATAACCCGATGTTACCTACCTGTCCAACATGCTACCTAAAGTCACCTTAGGGGAATATGTGCCGTCTGCCTATCTATCTGTCCGCTCAACCCACTCGCCCGCATCCGCACCGCTCTTCCTGTCTCATATTATATATAAGGTCGTCCAGTCGGGAAACCGAAAATAAAACTTGGCATGGAAAACAAAGATGGAGAATGTTTATGTGGGTTGGACTGTTTATTAGTAAAGATAAAGTCAAGGTACAACTTGAAGTCTGCGACAATCAAATAAAAATGTCCATGGAACAAACAAACTACAACAGGATCCTCTAGTAGTATGTACTTCACAGAAGAGACAGAAACCGAACCCCGAAAAGAAAAAAAGACCCCATTTCCCATATTCCCACTCATTCTTCTCCTCCCTCCCCGTCTCGGGTTCCCCCACGTAGTAAAAGAGAAGAAAACGCCCGAACGAAAGGGAAGGGAAGGGAAGGAGATAAAAGGGATGGAGATGAACATGAACATGTTTCGGGGCACTGCCTACCTCATACTTTCCCATGACGGTGGTTTTTGGGTTGCTCCTTTACTGGGTAACCTATATAGCCTAGCTTTTCCGGGAACCTCCCGTCGGTCCCGGGCCAATGTTCAAATTCCGTGTAACAATGTGTAAATGGCAGGCCTACAGTACCTGCGTAGTGGGAAATTTCACTACTTTTTTTTTCTTCTATCCCTTGACTCGGCAACCCCCCAAGGCAGATCTGTCTAGGCATCCGTGTTTCTATGCCAAGTACGCACGTTGCGAGGCAAGGCAGCACAACGATGATAACAACATCGGCAAGGGGTTGGATGAGCAAATGATGCGCAGCACGGAAACATGGAAGACAAGACGTACCTTGTCGGATTTCCTCTTTCGTAGGTGTAATATCAATAAACCTAGATAGAAAAGAGGAAGAAAGAAAGGGGAGCAGATAGATCTTTCAAACTCTGTAACACAGAGCAAGGAGTATATGTATGTACGTATGTATGTGTTACCAGGGAAGCAACTACCTAGTCAGGCAATATAGGACGCATAGGTTCAAGGTAAGTAGGTAAGTAGGTAGGCAGGGATTTGCTGTTGGTGTCCTGTCCTGCTGCATTACATTTGTCGCGCAGCCAAGTCCGGTCACAGGACGAGCAGCACAGCACAGCACATCAAAAAGCATGGGTGAAGAGAAAGGTGTCAGCATATGTATGGGACGGGAACGGGACAGAGAACGGACGAATGCGAGGTGATATGCTGCAGGTAGTGAATGCATCCTGCTCGCTCGGACCTTTGCTCCTCTCGCAGGCCGAGGATAACCCACGCGCGATGTCGACACAGCATTTAATATATTGTTTCTGTAGTACTGCATATTCCTCCTAGACCTAGGTAGGTAGGTATGTAGGTAGGTATGTAGGTAGGTATGTAGGTAGGTAGGTGCTCTCTTCTCGCACACCCCATTTTGTATCACCAGTTCTCTTCTCTTGCGCCCGGGCATTTCCGCAGGGAAATGGAGACAACATGGCCGCCGCGCTAAGAGAACGGAACAAGCAGTTCTTGGATGGTGAGACGAGTCGAATGGAAGCACAGAACACAGATGAGATGACCAACCGACCGACCCAGCTGCAGGGCGCAGGAAACGGAAACAGCCTCGCGCGTCCGGATGAACGTATCGTAGGTAGGGAAGACTCCGCCCGGTTCATCCCTTTTGTCCGACCTGTCTAACTAACCTAACCACTTAGGTTAGATAGGTATGCAGGTAAGTTGAAACTCTGTGTGTCTCTCGTGCAAGTAAAAGTGGTCTAGAAATGTCGATCCTCAGCAGAAATGCATATCTTCGTCCATCTATCTAGAAACAGACTTATACAGCGAAAAAGGATCGTGTAAAGGAAACGAAGGCGATGTTTTTTCAGCCCCCAAACTGTTTTGTTTTCTCTTAAAACTGTATGATTCGGCGGAATTATCCGTTCATTCTTGAAGCCAAGACTTTGCTTGCACACGATGATGAGGGGCGTCAAGTATACTGTACATGACCCGGTACATGACAAGGGGGGAAAGACGGCTGCGCACGCTAGTCTAGCGATAGGGAGATAAAGGAGAGTGTGAGTGTAACAAGCGGGCTTACCCTCCTTTGTATGCTAGCCTGTACAGCATACGCTGTACTGTAAAGAGGAGAGGGTCGAGGCCCTCGTCCGAGGTTCTGTACCAAGTACATACAATAGAGGCCCAATAACTGCTCGTTACCGGTTTAAAGCCAAGGTTACTTAATTAAGGGTGGTATGATGTACTAACCCAAGGTTTACAGCTGTATTCTGTTTTGCTTACAACCAGATAATAAATATTACCCTCACCGAGCACACCTTGCCCTCACCTTGCTGCCATTTTTAGTCAAAGGTAATCCCACACCAGTGGGATTGCAGCCGTCAAAGACGATGATAACTTCTCTACTACACAAACGAAGCTCTTGTCTATCCGTCTTCTGTGTACAGCATATGTATGTAGTACTACAATTACCTTGTCTAGATTAGATAATAATCGCCAATGTTAATGTCTACAGTGTTTGTACCCTCGGTACTAGTTAAGTAAGTATGTAGCAAAGAGACTGGCTGTAATAAGTATACTCTATCTAAACCACCGTGACAGCACATAACACGGAAAAGTCAAGGAATAAAATATGTCAAGTCGCCAGGTTACTTTTACTTCGCTTGTCTAGATAACTCTCATACAAGACAGAAAGGTAGCCAGTACTTTTTCACCAACATGTCTCTTCGGTGCCAAGGGAGAGTTTGTCGTAGTTGCTTACGCCCAGAATCTGGTCCGGTGACGGGCCGACGAAAGGGAAGCTTTATCACGGGAACCAACGACGACAACAACACGCTTGTCTGGCCCCTTGTATCTATTTATGCACATATCAAGACTCTCTCATATAGATACTGTATACCTCGCTCTGGTGGTGTATGATCGCAAAACCTTGGCTTGTGATACACAACACCTGACCGTGCCCATGTAAGTATTTGGGCTCCAAGGAGGGCCAAGGAAATCGTTCATCGCAATCGTAAGGGAACCTAACTTAGTAGTAATAAATAAGCCTTGCTCGCAATGTCTGTACACATTAGGCAGGGTCGATTGGGCAGTTAAATAAGATGAAGTTAAGTACAGCACAGGCAAGGATTCTCTGGTCATTTTACACCACCGTACGGATGACCTAAAACAGAAAAATCGTGGGAAACCCGATTCCAGACTTCGGTTCGCTCTATCTCGCGAACTTGTCTCCGGTGTGGCTGCCACCTGTAACAATGTCTGATTATTACGGATACATGGTGACGGGATGCGTTTCCGAGGAGATACAACAACGGAACCTGTCACAAAAAAAACCTACACGAGTTGAGAGAGGT
This sequence comes from Xylariaceae sp. FL0594, assembly GCA_022385605.1. Taxonomy (NCBI): domain Eukaryota; kingdom Fungi; phylum Ascomycota; class Sordariomycetes; order Xylariales; family Xylariaceae; species Xylariaceae sp. FL0594. The sequence goes on from MU280795.1 coordinate 140,143, forward strand.
CGAGGGTGGATGGATGACTGCTATTTTTGCCTATCCCGGCTTCAGCTGGCTTCGAAACCTGTGTAAGGTCCTCTCTACTGCAATGTCGATTTTGATGAAAAAGGACAGGCGATGGAATGCCTCAGCACACCCTCGCGACAGGCTGGTTCATAATAGGATTGTTCGTTTGTTGGGACGCCAAACGAACGTAACCTACAATATCATTATTCCTTTATGTTAAGGAATTTCCGTGTTTGACTGGTCTGCTTCCCAACCCTACCCGAATTTTAATCGCAGAGGTTGGTAACGCCACACCACATGGGAAACTTACCCAAATTAATTAGTCTAGTCTGTCCAAACGTGCGCGTGTTCGGCAACAGCCTCGTTTCGACATTTTTGTATGTATGTATTGTACATCACTCGGTCGATCATGACGTGCCCCCCTGGACGAAAATCCTGATAGTTCCGCAGGTGACAGACATGGATTGACAGAAAGGGAGATGAGTCGACAGCGGTAACTATTTAACCCCTACATACTGTGTCTGCAGGTAAGGTGATAATGAAAAGATTAACTAACCTAGCCAGGCGGCCCGAGAGAGGCTAGTTTTAGAAAGATTGTAACATTTTTCATTTTAAACAAGGAGAGCTACATGACCATACTGTACAGAAAGGTAATAAGAAGGGAAGGTCACATGAGAGAGAGCGGAGAGAGATGATGATGATGATGATGATGATGATGCGGTGGGAAATGGACTTGGGCAGCGGTTAAAGCCACCCCAACGCCTCGCTCAGCACTAAACAGACGGACCCGGCCGGTTGGGATTTCTGGTCAATGCACCCCTTCTCTTTTCTCTCTCTCTCTCGAGTCTCTCTCTGCGTATTAACCTAGTCTACTCAGTAGGTACTGTGTAAAGTTCAGTACCTAGGTTAATACAGGTGTACAAGGGGCGAGGTGTGTAGATAGGTAATAAGTAGTCTAATCGAAATTGTTATTGAATCCTTCAGCTGAAAATAGCAGACTAACCTAGCGGCACACACCCTTTTAACATACCTCGATGCGGTGTCGCTCTTCTCTCAAAGTACCCCTCTAGTTCGCTTCGAGCCAAGGGGGGGAAAGGATGACAATCTTATTCTGTGTACTGTATTGCTCTACGCACGGGGAAAATAATCCTGAGGGTGACATGTTGTGGCTAGGTACCTCGCTTATAAAGCGAGCAAAAGGATTGTACCGAGATGTACATTATTAAACGAAGATTTCTAGCTTCTCTTCGTTCTCGTGTCACAAGGTTGCTTCTATTTGGTCCCGGGCACTAATAAATATACCAGGCTAGATATACAAACCTGCATAACCCTTCGACAAGAGGGATAAAACCGGGCCTGGCAGGTGTACATATTTTCGGGAGCGGCTCGCTGCATGCATGCGCTACTTGTCATGTGACCCTCACCTTTAATGTTTCTCGAGTCCTTGGGGGTGGGAAAGATCGCTCTTTCTTCTCTCCCTCTCTCTCTCTCTCCTCTCTTCATTGGTTCGATCTTGTCGGTGAAGTTACGTATTCCTCGCAGCTGAAAAGTCTTATTTGTTGGCTTTTTGCGAAGGGCGTTGTTTCGATCAAGTAACGGTTTTTTTTTTCTTTTTCTTTCCCTGAAGGGGCGTAGTGCTATGTACTTGGCGTGTTGTTGGCTGTTGGTGATGGAACATGTATGCATGTGCATTCGCGAGTTCCAGATTCCTTCCTAGTAGGTACAGTAGGGGAACTTTTGATTTGCCTGCTCGCGTCCTTTCCTGCCGGTCTGACTCTTGCATTGCCTGAAAACGCACGTTGCGTGTCTGTCTAATGCCAAATGCAAATAGTGTGTGTTCCCAACCCCCACACAAGGTCTTACCTGTCGTGCGACAGTGTGCAGGAACACATATGTATTTCTCAAGTCACAAACCGAGGGGCGCCTTCCCATAGTCGTATCTAGGTATATATTTTGATCTTAACACGCATAGTAACCCTACAGCCGCGACATGAGGGAAATTTGGTTTCGAGTCAATTCCGAACTTCCCCGTCATTCATCTGTCCGGTGGGTACGTACAGGAAATGGCGGTCTTTAGATGAAACGAGCCGGAGGGAAGATCGATATGTAAGATGGGACAGGCGGACTCGCAAGCTGGCGGGAAATTGCGTTGGTCATCCAGATCATGGGGACGGTGGGTCGCTCTAACTCTGTAGACTGAAAGACTAACCGTAGGTAGGCCCCATAGCAGAGCTTATGGTACTGTGAACTGGAGGTCCTTTCGTCTTCTTGTCGGTCCGTGGCCTGACCTACCTGTAATTAAAGACCGCGTATGACTATGCTGTATCCAGGACTTCATTATCTCCTCCGTAGTCACGCGCAGCAGAAAAAAAGATCAAGGCCTCGCATAATGTTGCGATTCCTCCGTATAATATTATTACTTAGCTAGGAAGAAAACGCCTCTTTACGGCGCAGCAAGCCAAGAAGGTGCGTTGTACAGACCGCAACTTCCATCCTCACCTCGAAGGATTGGCGGATTGGCCACGGACAAACGCCCGCTACGTGCCAATCACATTTTCTTACAACACATACATGATCTAGTGTCTGACGTAACCGCCTGATACTTCCACACCTCCGGGGGCGCTCGGGGAAATTACTCTTGTTACTGGACTGGTCCTCAACCTATTGGGTCGGCCCATTGGGCATGGAGTGCTGCTATACTTCTGTAGGGAAAAAGTACCTTCTGCAGGTAGCTGTACAGCCATACAGACAACCAAAATGCAAATCCTCCGAATGTGCTGCGGCTATCTGGGTGTCCACCAAGCTCACCTAACCTACAGCTGTATGTACTAACTTTACAGTAGTCTCGAGCCAGTGACCGCACTAGGAGCGACGGGCCAAGCCCGGTCGACAGCTCACGATGGACCCCGAATACCCCGAGGTTGGATCGTGGTTGGAGATGCCAACATACAGTAGCTCGCGGATACAGGCAGGGACCGCCGCGGGTGGGCTAGTTTCGACGCTTCTGCTTTGGCGACTGTGGATTTGCTTGCTCATCTATCGGGGGTGTGGGATAGGGATGGGTCAGAGCGGGGAGGGGGTCCGAAGAATCGATTCCGTTCTCGCTCTCCAATCTTGAATCTAGTAGTCTACTAGCCTGACAAACAATCAAAGTGGTAAGACCCCTTAAGAAACATCGCCGCAACGAGCTAGGTTAACCTAGTCTATGTGTGCTTTTACGTTCAGCTGGCATTCAGTGCAGAATTGTAAGAAAGGGGTAACGTCTGCGTAGAATCTAGATTGCCAACGCTGTGACGGTGATAGAGGAATGTAGCCACGCTAAGGATCTCCTTTTTATACATGTACCCAGGAGTGTGTCTTTACGCGCGAAAGTACACAATACCTCCTTTTCAACCTTCCTGCCAGGGCTAGACAGACCATCTTTCAGATGGACAGAAAGGCGGACCTTGACGGTCCGTCCCCCTGCAGATATGAGGCACATTTCGGCCTCATGCTCCTCTATTGTCAGGACAGCTTACAGCAGTTAATCGTCTGCCTCGCGCCACACGCGATGGAATATGCAGTTGGTCTTTCTGAGACGAAGCGGCGCTTCTGTCTGCAGATTTTTGGTCCACCACACACACAGCTATCGTGAGATGCTGACAGCGAGGAGAAGAACCAGTGTGCCATTTGCCCACCTTTTAGTTCAGACATATCATGGAAGACACTCCATGCATGATTTGTAGATCAAGGAATTAGTTTGTTTATGTCCGATCGTAGACACTTGGTTGCAAACCAAGAGAGGGCCTCGCCTCCTTTCAAGTTATGCATAGCCCTTGATGCTACATCTGTTCTAGACACACTCCTTTATTTAGTCTCCCGAATATTGTCAACATGCTAACTTGTATGGTGAAACGCGATCTGGGGAGGTATTGGCATGAAAATAGACGTGAGCTCATCAAAGTGACTGAACTTGCCATCCCAGAGTCGAAAAGTTAGTTTGAGAACAGGATATAATGAATAAATAATATGACTTTGCTATATAGAGATATTGATTCAAGACTGAGCTCTCTGTTGCAAAGCTATCTTGTTCAAGGTTAAACCTAGACTAGAAAATTAAGACGTTTCTTGCCTCCCAGTTACAGGAGCCCAATTGCCCGTGAGCCACCTAAGCGGAAGCAAGGGAGACATGACCAATTCTTCGAAGAACACAGTACGTCTTAAAAACCGTCAGTGGCCCGTTCTAGGTGCCAGCCCCTACCAACACACTGCCTTAATACCGTATTATTCTAGAATGCAACGCCGTCACAGAGGTTGAAGTGGGAACTGTGATAATCAATATACAAAAGTGTACTATCACGACCCCTTAACGTCGTAACATTTAGACCGTTCTCCAACGCGTATCGTGTATGAATTCTTACCCATTTCCTTCACATTGCAGGAAAACTCGGCCAAACAATTCCATGGCCTTAAGGCATGCAAAGGTTCACCCCTTAACTGCTCACTGTGCTTTGAAATGGACCACATACATACATACATACATACATACGTCCGTAGGTACATACTCAGTACAATTGCTGATTGTTTTCGGCACCAAACAGGACTTGGAATAGTTTGGTTTCGATAGGTAGTTGGGCATCAAAATGACGTACAGAACGTGCTTGAGAAAAAGAACCCCTTTCTCCGCGCTTTTACCAATGTTGTTACGATAAACTTTTGTTCAGGAAACGTCGATTGGAGCAGGGTAGGAAAGTCAGCGTTGTTTCTCTTGAAAACGATTCTGCTGTTGCAGCAAACCAACTACCTCCACTGCTAACCACCAGAGTAAAAAAAAGGGAATCTCATATTCGGCAACTTAGACCACAGCACTAGATAGACATGTGTTAAGAAAAGGTATCGGACAAAACCACGTGTTCCTCCGTGGTTCCGCTACTAAAACCCAAAAAAAAAAAAAAAAAAAAAAAAAAAAAAAAACCTCCGTCCTTGTTTTCCGCGGTGCCAGTTCTAGCGTCCGTACTTATCCATCCCTTGGTTTCCGCACGAAAAAAAAAGAGAGAGAGAGAGAGAAATCTAGACAACAAACTTGCTGTAACTAGTCATGCAAGGACAGATAGCGATCCGTTCCTAGCGCGCGGAGACCATGACTCGGTGTCTCCCCTTTTTACGATTCGGAAGTATATAGAACGTATCTACTAAGGGGGTCTATCTATCTAACCTAACCCGAGCTCTCAGCATCTATCTAGAAGGAGAGAAAGGAAAGGCCTTGCTAGGTACAGCATAGTAGGCTTAACCAACAAGATTGTTAACCTAGACTTTTGACAGATGCCCGAGTGGTAACCAAATACCCAACCTAAACATGTAACGAACTGATACCCACAATAGGAAGTTACCTTAGAGGTCAGGCGGGTAGCAGAGTAGGAATGGGTATAGGTATCATCACTTTCCTGGCCTATCTAAGCTGTATATCTCCTTCCTTATATATATATATATATATATATATACATATATACACTACCAGCAGCATTGTTATTAGAATTAGGTAGGAAGGCTTCCTCCCTTTTTACATGAGCTGTTCCTACGTCTCCATGTACAAATGAAAAGGAGGTGTGTGTTTTAACATGTAACAAAATAACCCCTTAATTGAAAAAAATAAGAAATATATAAAAAAGACCAACGTAGATAAAAAAGGGGTAAACAGGAATAAACCAGAACGTTTGTCGCATCTACATTCCATAGGTAAAAGAAACAGGGGAATGTCTTAGGTCTTTAACACAAAACAAAACAAAACGTCATGGCTGAGACAAAACGGATGGAACTACTTTTTGACTACATACCTGAGTACTAGGTTACTTACGTACAGGAGAGGGAGGGCCCGAACCCCGACAATTGGCGCAAACAAAATCTCAATTACGGCCCGAAGCGCGTTACTTTCTTGTAACCTGACTAACCGAACGAACCTAACCTAGGTTACATAACTTCCCGAAATCTGAAATCTGGATACTTATACGGAACGTAGGTACCTAAGGCATTCAGATGGGCGCATCTCTCTCACCTTAGGTTGTGGGAGCAATGACTCGTAATTGTCTCCGATAAGTTTAGTCCCATGCTTGCATTTATACGGCCAGGTCGCCAGACAGGTACAACTGTACAGCTGTATACCTCTAGATTGAGGTGCGATTATCATGAGCTCAAAGCGAGTCAGAAATCTGTCCATCCTCGTTTTGGTACTCCGAGCACCAAGCAGAAAATCATCGCACTTGGTGCTAACTTAGGTTACTAAGGTTTTAGATGGTTTATCCCGGCAGCTCGTTTGGGTAGGATGCGGGAAGGGCTGGAACGGCACGGTGTGGTTGGGCGACTACGGGTACGGGTGCGGTTCGGTACGGGCACGTCTAGTGTGCTTGTGTATGCTGTATGCTCTACAGAATCCTACTTGGGATGCTTGCTGAGTAAAGAAAAAGTAGGTCTGTGATGCTAAGGTATCGAGTACTTTCGTGCTGGGGCAGTCAAATCAGCCAGTAAGATCCCCCACAATTGGTGGGTATTCGATGCAGAGAAAAGCAAATCAGGGCTTGGGATGGGCATCACACGGATGTGTACATATGCATGCGGACGCGGGAAAAGCCTAATGAAGTCAACGGACTGCATAGGTCCATGTGGTGTGAAACCAAGATCTGGGCTTGGAGCATGCGTCTCTCAGTATGTATCTCTGAGACCTTGCAACGGTAGGAGCCGGCGACAATGCCTAATGGGGCGACCAGGAACCACAAGGAGTACCTGTATACGTGTGAAAGGAAAAGGGATTTCTAGATTAGAACATTTGGGCGTTCGCGCGGCACTTTGGAGAGGGGTCGGCCACGCACGACATTCCGCTGTCGATCAGTCATTGGCGTTCTTTCCTATCTACCAGTGGTGCTCGTCGTTGCTACTTTTACCCGCTCCCTCGTCAGCGTTGCACAACAACCTTACCTATGCTCTCCGCCGACTCACCTCCTATTATTAGCAATTGGAGGATGACAACTACCACCAAAGGATTTTTGCAGGATTTTACTTGCTTTCCCTGTAGGGTTCGGTTGGTGAGACGACGCCCTCCGTACCCTCTGCATCAAGCGTGGTCACCAGCTGAAGAGCGATTTTGTCCACCACTCCATGCAGTGTTCGGCTTACCGCGGGTGTTGGTTACTGGTGAAAAGTCCCGCATTGGCGTTGGGGTTTGGTGGTTGTCTCAGGTAGAGAGGAAATGACGCTTGGCAGGGATCTTTGCGGCCTGGTTCCTACCTCTTGACCTAGACAAGGAACGAGAAAAGAAAGCAACCTCTGTTTGGACGTTTTGACCGATCGGAAAAGATCGAGAGAACCTGAATTCCCAAGTTAGCTGCGGGCTGGAGAGTCTTTGGGAAAGGGATTCCCCAGATTGCGTTGCGGATATGCAAGGTCATGCTGCACTTAGGTCACACTGGGTGCAGCTGCTCTCCCGGCGTTTTGGGTAGGGATAAGCGACAGGATCTGTGGTGTGAATGGGAGGGCAGAGGAGGGGTTCTACGTCGGAGTGGAAGTTGCAGTGTCGACGACAAGTTGCACGGACGGAGGGAAAGAGTACTTCTGTAGAAGCAAAAATGGCCAATTCCCTTTTCTTTTGTATGATGTGTACTTTCCATCTGACTTGTATGTCTGCTAAAGCGGCACAGAGTGGGAGGTATTTGACGTCGAGAGGTGTCGGTTTCGATTGTCTAATCGTATGATCATGATGCATGACGGCACGGCGTTGCACCAAGCTCTGCCAAGAGGGATGTCACGTATGTATATAGAGACCCGATGCCTCGAAGGATTTATTCTCGATTTCTTCGATTCCAGTCGACAGGAGCAGCAGAGCATGGGAGGTCGTGTATGTAGAAGGGTCCCACGTGTCGGAATGTTTCAAGGAACATACATAGATGATGTATCGAATTGCCTAACGTAGGAAAGCGCGGGCGAGCGAGGGGCCTGCCATGCGCGAGCGACGAACCGGGCCGCGCAGAAGCTTGTGCTGGCATTGCCACATAAGTACGTTTTGCTCCCGTAATACTTGGAGACTTGACAAGGGCCGGGTAAGGGACAGGGACATTGCGCAACTTGCTTACCCAGTACGTACATTGGGTGTATGCGAAGCCGGCAAAGATGCTGATTTCAGTCGAAGGAGTCTACCTTAGGGACTCCTCGTACTGCTGTATGCATGTAGGTTAGGTAGGGGAGGCGTTGTGACTCCACAACCGAGCAAACACAACCAGACCCTACCAGTAACCAGGCCCTTATGTCGCAAACTCTTGCTTCTTTTACAAAAGGTCAACCAAAATCTGAAGCGTCAAGAACCTGGACGGATTTCAGACACCATGAATTGCCCCCCTTCGGAACGTTACCAGATAAAAAGACATGTTGGGTCGAAGTGGTCCGATTTCGAGAGTAAGAGCAGCAACAGAACAGTGGGTGGGACACTAGTCTACCTACAACACAACAGCAAATTGTAACTTGGAACTTTGGTATTTCATACATCAGTACCTGTACTGCAGTCAAGCTGCACAGCAGTATGCAGGTACCCAAATTTTTGTGCTCTTCCAAGTGTTTGAGTGGCCCCATCTGCTGCCAGCTGCGGGTTTGGGGTTTTCAAGGGGTCGGATGTCTAACAGGCAAGTGCCTGCACAAGCTGGCTCGGGCCGTCTGGGCCCTGGGGCAACAAGCGAAATGGAAGTCATGGTCAGCAAATACGACGTACCACGGCCGTGGCACCGTCAGGGAAAACAAACTGAACCAAAACATGGCTCCTTATTGTTAAAAAGGTCCTCAAAACTTGATCTGTGATAAAGCTAGTGTTGATTACTTACTGTTCCGACCTCTTGCGCTTGTGATTCCACCCTTGCATCTGTTCTGCGGCCAGTCTCTTTCATGTGAATATGTAGGTTTGTTTCAATGAATATGTAGGTATGTGGCGCAATGTCACTTCGCATGGCCACGAGGTTAGTATTGTTTCGTATTGTTACCCAATGGGCCTGGACGGAATGCTGTGCTTCTGTCGTCATGCTGTCATGAAGACCGTTTGCCTGCGGGTACCATAGGTAGATAAGGGGCCCAGGCCGTATCCAACAGTACAGAAGGTGTTTGTTGCGGGAAGCTGAAGTCGTCCACCACAGACACACGTCAAACCAGTCTAACCCATATGGGTAACTAAGGCTACATACATACATCTGTACCAAGTACCTACAGACCCTGTTTCATGCAACAGCGTTTGTTTCCGTCCTTCCCTTCGTGCATTTTGGCCCGACCGTCTCCTCACCATCTCATCGCAACCCATCCCAATCCCAACCCAATCCCACCTTTCTCCCATCACACCACTCAGTGACATTAGATGCTTGGATATCACAAAGTATACAGGTATCTTATTCTTGTTTACAAGACCATTTCCCCGTACAGCCAGCAGTCCGTCAATCTCGGCTGTAGGAATTCCTTCCAAGTCGCGGATATCAGCAGAGGCATGCTGTATCAGCAGAAGCTAATTAAACAGACCCTGTAGATGATAATACCTACGTGAGGTTATGACGACGACGAGACACTTTACGCAACTAACCTAGGTACCTACGTCAACTACATCTTATTACGTAAGTACCTCTGTAACGTCGTCGTCGACCCTGTCCGCCCCAGGACGAAGAGACGTGGTTCTCTCCTGGAAGTCTCTGGACGATCTCTTGAACCCTCTCCTGTCCCGGAGCGACGAATCCAGCAGTGTCGTCCAGACTTTGCATATGTGGAAGGTTAGTTTGTAGACCCAGTGGGTTTTGGGGTGGGAGAAGATACAGAATACGTAGCCGAGATTACCGCTGGTTTTCCCATCTGGTAACAAGCTCTCTTCAGTCTTGACATACATCCGTTTCCGTGGGGAGTGGTTCGGGGATGTCTCAGATTAGGCCAAGGGTTCCGAGACAACGATCATTCAGGCACATATTTCCAGTAACCTACACAGGTTTCCAATCACGGAATTCTCGTGTGGTCTTCACGGTACATGCGATTGGGCTTCGAGGAGGGCGATTGTGAAGGCATGAGAAGTCAAGTGTACAGTGGAGATGCCGACCTCCCGCCGGCGGCATGTAAAAAAAGCTGTGACCGCCACAGACAAAATTTTCCGCAGATGCTGGCTACCACGCGCATCGCTTTTTGATCCAACCCGCCACAGCCGATTCCCGAAATGGGGATTCCAAGCAAAAAAGCCTCGCCGCAACAACCGCCTCACTAACCGAGCACAAGTCCCGTGGGCCGTGGGTGGTAACGATGGGCCCTCACGAAACAGCTACCCACAAACTACTACCAGATGGGTAGGTGTTAGGTTAACCTTAAGCTTAGTTCAGGCAATTGCACCTCTGGGCCGACTGCAGTAGATCTCCAGACTAGATAGTCTCTATTTGATACATGGCATAGAAGTGCGAAAGGGGCTGGCACTGGCAGTGAGTGATCTTCACTGTCTCAACATTAAGGTAGGGCTTGTCTCCTTTGCACTGAAAGGGCGTTGCTAGATCAAGAGAACAACATGGACTCTCTGTCTCGCTTCGTCGAGTCGGAGTTGTCGTTTCCTCGTTGTGGGATCATTTGCCCGCTCGCTTTGAGCAAGACAGGCGGTCGGTCATGCGAGGTTCCTTTGTCACATCTATGGTTTTAGGCTTTAGCCAAATGCACCCACCAACCCGTTCGTCGCAGCTTGGGATGCGCGCTTCTGCAGCCCTCGATCAGAAGTTTCGGGCCACCCCGTGCGAGCCACCTGGCTGGGATCTATCCGTCCGTCATCCCCTGGCTTGCCGCGTTCCCTGCCCCTTCTAGCACGTCCGCTAGACTAGTGCGGAAGGGCATCCTTGGAGACCTGTTTTTGTCATTCGATGGCCTTCTCATCCTTCCGGACGCATTGGGAAATTCGCGCAGCATTAGGCTTAGGGTCCGGGGTCGCTCTAAGCCAACCAGAGTCCTTATCGCTCCCAGGCCCATCTGTTCCAAGCGGCTATCCACTGACTAACAACCAACGGAACCACGGTCCATTGTTGACCAAGCGGTGTGAACACTAAAAAACAGTTGGCTCGGGGGAGAGGGAATTTTCGAACACACCCACCATACCCGCACCGCCCAGCAAGCTGAGCAGGTGCCAGGTAGTCTAGAGGTAAGCCATCATCCACCACACGAAACTCGCCGGCCTTGTTCCACCTTTTCGGACCTCGTGACCCTTCTGTCAAGCATGTAAAATGTGACTCGAGACTCCTTCCATATTGCGAAGGAGCAGCAAACGTAATTACCAATCCCGTCGTCAGCAATGCCTAAACTTCTTCTATCTATTCTAACTAGACTACAGGATACAGCAGTACAGAATTGAGGACAAGGGAAAGGCCAGTGGGCTAGTCCGAGATCCGAGCTTCTGGTACCGCCCATGGCCCGCGGCCCGCCCCTTTCGTCGATAGTGACGAGAAAGACCCCATTGCACGTGTCGGTGGGCTGCACCAAGATCGTGGGAAACAGCCCAACCCTCTTTGTGTATTCTCTTGGCCAGTAATGCTGTGGACGGCAGGCATGCCAGCTGGCCTTGAGATGGACGGTGGGCCTGCTGACATGGGCAATTTTGGGTACAATACCTCTTGATCAGCGCACCCCTTATCTATTGCGACTAGGACTGTATAGTCTTGACATGTCATGTTTGCCGCCGATTGACCACCAACATGAACAGGGCATCAAGCGTCGTATGAGAGTTTCCTGGCGCTTTGTCCACTCCTGTCCAGAATACAGCTGTAGACGAGGTTAGACTTATCCTGCCAGAACCTGTATGGCCTTCTTAGAGCAAGATTGAAATAAACTGACACTAGTCTAATACAGAGTAAGCTGGCCTAGCCTAGCCTAGTGCCTGCGAGCCAGATTTTTTGAAGTGACGAGCTCAACCCATCTTTGACTACATACCTAACCTTACTATCCAGATAGTACTGCTGTACAGCTATGATTATTGGTCAAGGAGTACTGCAGGTGAACTTGGAAAGGGAAAGCGGAACAGCCCGCAGAAGCCATGTCTGTACCCTTCCTTGTACTATAGTGCCTACGTGCTATGGGCGATTGGTGAACAACTTGTATCAATTGGTCCTCGGAAATGGCTTCTTAATTTTACAGTCCATCTGAGTCCGGTCTCCGTGGGAAGGACTTGTCTGTTTCCCACATAGGGGAATGTCAGGTCTTTCTTTCCTTCACCCAACAAGGGGGAACAGCAATACTCTAGCAAGCCTAGGTACTTACTTATATTACAGAAACACTATCTAGGACATGGTAGCAAGTCACTGGCGGTTAGGATGACAGCTCACGCTTGTTGCCATGACGCATGGGCTCGGGTTTTATCGACTCTCGAGGTCTTGGAACAGATGTGGGAGTACAAACAAATCCTTCCAATTTGGCCTTGGTCTTGGCCTACGGAAGGTGGGCGGGGCCGAGACGGGTCGAGGAAGTTTTTGAAACCAAGCTGGAAATAACGACTGTCCAACCGTCGCCCAAAGCGGTTTAGGGTGAGCATGAGACACACCTTTGACACTGACAAACGAAAGAAAAAGAAAAAAGTCCCAGAAAAGGTCCAAAGAAGACGCCCCGGTCTAAAATGGTGGTGGGAGTGATGTAGAAGATAAAGATAAAGAGCGTTCATCAACGCAGAGAATGGGTTTATGGGTAACTGTGCAGGTGACTGGCTATATACCTCTGCATCTACGAAGGGATCTCAGGCACAAAAACCAACAGCCGCACTTATTAATCGAGACGTACAGCAGTATTGTGAACAAGGGGTTTGTTTGGGCGGGCCCAGAATCATCACAAGCCTCAGTTCTGCGGCCATTTCTGCGACCGCCGGTACCAGCCAGATGGTTTGTCCGCGATTAGGCGCAAGGAAAAGGGTGCGCCCAAATTCCCCAACTCCCCCAGACACACTAGGACTCGATTGAATCCCTTCTAAATTCCCCCATTCGATGTACTAGATACAACCCTCCCCCCTCTCCTTCCCCCTCCCCCTTGGGTTGAGGTTGTGCCACCCCATCCCGCCATGCCTCCACCACGGCCATCGTCCAATCTCGTCAGTTATCTACCATTATCATCGTCACATCGGACCTGTATCACGCGCATAACGGCAATGTTGTCCAAGCAGGCCAAACCGCCGAGGGCAAGAGCATACATAGCTATCTGGACAGCTAATTATTACAATGCGTCCTTGGTCTGCATGTGCCTTGCCTCTGATTAGTCTGAGATTTAGCGAGTATGCTTGGGGAGAGAAAGACAAGGGGGGGTGAGAGAATGACTTCCAAGTGGACGCTCCCACGCCATTCGTTTTTCCCTTTCATCTAACTCGACTGGGCCGTTCCGAAGCCACCAACCACATAGCCGCCCGAGCGAACCACGCGATGCCAGCAATCCAACAGTCCGGGGGGGCCAGGTGTGCTGACCAATCAGCTGCTCTACCACCATCTCGGGCACTGCACGCTTGACCCAGCTTAGCTCTGCTTGGCCAGGGTGTCGCACCTCGGTTGGCAGCGCCCCTCAGCAAAATTGCTGAGAGCAGAACGAGAAAAGAGAGAGAAATAAACTATCTAGAGCCAGAGGGAGATGTGAAGGGGAAAGGGGAAAAGGGGAAAAAGCAAAATGCTGATGATAATGAACACACACAAGTAAGACATGTACATATGCACGATGGCGCGCGCTGGACCCCTTTTGGGGCCACTGCATATTTAAAATAGAGAGGAAAAATAACACAACACGCCCGTATACAGCAGTACGCCCACAACACACAACACACATACGCACACACAAGATACCTACATAAGACAAGACCAACTTGATGCGTCGGCCTTGAAGCAGTAACCCAGACCTGTAATTTCACAGGAAATCAGTCCCTGGCGCGCCACGCTCCCAGTAAATTGTCTAGCGTTGAGCCAAGCTGGTCCACCATTACGCCTACCAAGACTACAGTATCTAGTACAACTGTACTATGTTACACACAGCTGTCAATCCACGAGCTGATCTTGTCTCAGGTCCCACGATCTTCCCTCTTCAGATTGTACACTAGATAGACTAGACTACGCAAGTACTGTCCTCACCCTGCCTCAGGAAATCCACGACAGACGATAATTCTCGAACGCGCTGTATTTTTTAAGTGTCCTTGGAATGTTGCTATAGAACCCAGCCCGATGGTTTCGCACGAAGGATTCAGATTCAGCTGGGGGTTGTATGGCTTGTAGCACCTACGACCAGGTACATGATAAAATTGCCCGATTTCCACCTAACGCACTTTTTCGTATGAACCCACCGAGACTATGCTCTTACCTCAATCTGTCCCTATATTCCCCTATTTTAACCTGGAGGCCGCCGTCTCGTCATGACCCTTGTATAAAGTCATGTATTGAAAGTTTGGAGTGCGCAGTCTAGACCTTGGCTGTCTCTAATTCGTAGCGGTGGTTATCACCCAAATGTCATCACTCTTCGTCAAACTACCCTGGCAGTCTTTACGTTCCAAAACCAATGCGCTAATATGCGAATGCCCAATACGAAGCCCTTGATATCCGGGCTATGAACCTCTATGCGCTTCTGTCACGGCTTACAAGTTACAACCTGGTAAGTAGACATAGGATCGAGTGTGAAACTCGTGATAGCAAAGCCACCCCCGCAATCGCATGTTCATGGCTGCTTCACTGGCAGGGTAACTGATATCCTGCCAGCCAGCGGATTATATCAAAGTTCGTCGTCTCCAGTGCGGGATCTCCCCTTCTCTCTCCGGACCGCGGCGTTTGCCCGTTGGCGATCCCGCTGAGGCGAATCCCATTACCTTCGGGTGTTTCCACGTCTCGGAAGTGCGTCATGCAGAGATCATGATGGTCGGTAGTCGCGCATGCTCGTTCTCATCAAGGGATGCGCCTTGCCTCCTGGCATCTTGGAGTGGGCGCAAGTCGGAATAGGGACAGTCATTCTGCTCGGTCCCGTCGCTTGCGTCCCGGGGCATCACGGCCCTTCGTAACTTTTAGGCCAGGAACTCTATCTCACCTGCACAGTACAATGTCAACCAGTAAGGATGTCAAGACATCTCTCCTTCGGAGTCATCCGGAGGTCCCGTCTATCGTTCATCGCATATAATTGCTGCATGTACTGCTGTACATACCTCCGAAACCTTAACCCAGGCTCGATTGGCTGCCCCCACATTGTCTTCGTGTACAAGTACATTGCGGCACGCCCTGACCCCTGGGACCGGGGTTAGCCTAGCCCGCCTGTCTGTCATGGCTCTTGCTGTTGTAGCGAGTCTAGCGACGGGGTGGGGGGGATTGGGGGGTGGGTGTTGTTTGTCTACAGTACCTACAGCAGTAGATACTAGGATGTATGCTGTAGGGGGTGCCGCTATAAGTATGTACAGCTGTACTGCTGTACTCTACGTAGACTACGTGTAAGTACAGCTGTACTTACCTAAGGATACTCTCCCCGGCCCACCTGACTAGGGCCGGGGCAGAAAGTAGGCAGGGACGCTTTCATACTGACGAGTTGCCCAAATTGCGCGCTCTAGTCTAACATTCAATAAACTTGTCCATATCCACCACCCCCAGTATGCCGTATGCCGCGGTCGACTCAGTCCTTACCATTCAACACACACACAACATTATTGGTGCTGGTTCTAACTTCTATCCATATCTTTCACTTTTTTCTTAATCATCTTTCCATGCCCGGCTGTGCTGTTATATATTCTATATACTTGCCCACCCACAAAGGCCTACGCCCCCACTCACACCCTCTACATTGAACGTCCCATCTTTTACCCTCTACCGGCGTGTTCGTAGGTCCCACCTAATCTTGTTATTGTGACGCCTCTTAAGCTAGTACGAGCTGTGCCAGCTTTGAATCAGACACCCAGAAGTGCGTTGCCGTACCATTCTCGATTGCAGCTTTGAGGTTCGTAGGGCTCATATTCGAGATTCACGATAGGTTTTCTTTTCGCCGCCCCATTATAGACGAGGAGCTGTCCAGCCCTTTCGTGTGGTCGTGGTAGCATGGCAGGGGAACAAGTAGGATGGGCTCGTCACCAGCCTGGCGGTAGAGGAGACGAGCGTCCGCTATCTTCGGGATATGCCGGCGGATATCCGAACCTGCATTATCATCAGGCCTATCAATTGCCTCCAATGGCGAATTTGCAGATGGGGCACTCTTGGGAGCCCAGAATCACGGGTCCTGGCGAGCCGGTGAACTCATGGCCCGGGCATGCTCACACGCAGCACCACCAGCACCAGCACCCGCACCAGCACCCGCACCAGCAACCGTTGGCGCCCGCCCCTGTCGGTCAGTTCTCCGGGGGAGGCCTTGCTGGTGGTCCGCCGACCCGGCCGCCGCTGGATTCCTATCCGCCGCCGGCGTATCCTTTCACGGGAAACGGGATCAGTCACGACTGTAATTCCCAGGGTTGTTCGCAGGACCATGGAAGTGTTCGGGGTCCTGTCGTCTCACAGTACAATCGACCCCAGCCCCCTTCCGGCGGTGCTCCGCCTCCTCCTAGGCAACGGACATCGATTGCCTGCCGATACTGCAGACGACGCAAGGTACGTCCCACACCTGCTGAGCAGCAACGGGATCGTGGCCCCGCGGGAAGCCGACAAGCTAACGAATGACCAGATTCGCTGCAGCGGTTACGCTACCACCCCCGGAGGGAAATGTCACAACTGTCAAAAGATGAACCAGGAATGTATCTTCGTTCCGGTATCGGCTTCATCCTCGACCGCGTTTGTTCCGGTATCTGCGCTGCCAGGACCCCTTCCGCCCGGTACGCAACTTTACGGTTCCTTTGGCGAGCCACTGGGGACCGATACGAGGAGTCATGGTGGTCCACCCGGTCCTCCAGGTGGCGCCTACCCGCCTCCTCACAGGCCACGATACGAACAGCCTCCTCGGTCGCAGACCCATCCAAATGGTCCCTATCTGGACGATTCGAGCCATGATCGAGGTGACAAACGGCGCCGGACATCGCAGGAAACGGACCACAGCATCCATCTTCCACCCATGGACTCCAACGACGAACTCCGACATAGTTCCTCCAGTTCCAGCCCGAATATGTATAGTACCCTTTCGATCGATCAGGGTCCTGCGCACCTTCAACGGATACCGCACGGCAGACTCAGCAGTCTCACGCCACCCAGAGTCAGCCCGACTAATCGGCATATTCTCCCGATCAGACCTATGCAGCCTCAACCGATGCCGCACCACCGACCCGGCAGCCCCACACCGCCCAGACTCACGCCACCCAGAATCAGCCCGACCTCGGCAGCGCGCCCGAGCTCTTCTGGAACGTCGGTCATGAGTCTGGAGAACATTGTCGGGCCCTCGTCCTCCAACATGGACTATGATAGGCACATGCTGGGTCGGTTGGACCGGCGGGCGCGTTGACACGGGAACCACCTGTTCTTGTTCTGGATGGCGGCTCGAGTGTGTTAGGGTATTGGGTACATTGTCACCAAGGAGACGGCTAGACGGTTTATCAATATTCGAGTTGCCCCTATCGGCATGGTTTCGGTCGCCAGCGATCAAAAGGTCTGTGGCAGGCAGGATCACACGCATGGCAGGTGTTTGACGGTTTTTCAGTATTTGTCTTTTCCCCTCCCCTCTTTATCTTTTCCTCTCTCTAATCGTATTGCAAAGGCAGTTGGGGCTCTTTTCGTTACCTTTTCTTTCCTTTGTCTTCGGGTACAACAAACACTACTGGGATGGGGTGGAATCCAAAAGAAAAAAGACTGGTTTGCCTCACGGCACGGTATTCTCATGACAGGTTATGAAAGAACTTTTTACTCTTTTAATACTCTTTCATCGGGATGTACCAATCTCGTCATGTTTCTCTTTTTTTTTGTTTGGTTTTCCATCATTGAATGCATTCTTCACAGGATGGCATGGTGGTAAAATGCAGAACAACACTCCCTTCACTTTTCCCCTCTGCATTTATTTGCTTTTTTCGGGGGCATCTCGCGGTTTTCACTCCTTATTTCAATACTAGACTAGGAGATGGTCTAGTATTGAGTGAAAGGGGCACACAACTCTTGCCTTAGGGGAGTTCCCTTGAAAACTCAAGATGCTGCACAATTTTAGACACGGATTGCGCAAGCACGACAAAAGGAGTTACGAGTTTATTGCGCGCGGTATTATGTTTTTTTCGGAATTGAATTAGAACAAACTACCTCACCTTACCTTACCTTTGGTAGGTAGTTTAATTGGTAGACTAATTATTACACTGTGCATCAAAACTTTGTGTGTCTTTTTCTTGGTGAGAAAAGAAACTTTATCCTTTTTCCTATCTAAGGCCAAAAGTCGAATTGTGATACTCTTTAAAAGTTTGGATGGGAAAGAAAACTTACAAAGAGCGTTGCAGTCGCAGGTTAGAGGAATGTTTGACTTTGCATAAATAGAAGGAGGAGGTTACTTTGTTTGCCGCAAGAGATTTGGGATCGAGAGACAGTTCAAGGTAGAAAACAAGCTTTTTTCTTTTCGAACTGTGAAAAGCGCTCAGCCTCGATCTCGAGGTTTTATCCATCCATCCATCAGGACAAACACCGTGAACCTCCCTCGTCGCTCATGTCATGTGACAACTTTTTTGCCCTTTTTGTCCCATTGCCTCATTGCGCCAGTTGCACCATTCCCCCATTTCCAGATTCAATTGCGGAGAAGCGCCTTTTCTATATACCTATTCTCTCCTGCTATCCCGTGTGCTCTCCTCCCCCTTCCCCTTCCCCATTCCCCCCTTTCAAAAACCCGGTTGCGATTCCCCCGCCATCCATCTGTGCATTCTCGATCAACAAAACTCCCTGAACCCTCATTCACATTCTTCGTTGCCCGTAACCGCGCTCTCCTTGTCCAGATCTCTCCTTCTGAGGTGGGGATTTTAAACTCAGCAATCTCGCAGGGACAGCCCTCTGTCTGGCGTTATCCCACTCCACAAGTTCCGATTCACCCTGATATAAGAATGATCTCGAGAAAACTTTTTTGCCAAATATACGGCCTGGCGTACGGCAGCACACAACCCCACTGTACCACACGGGTCCTCAAAGCAACGACTACTGGCGGACACTAATGTAATGTCCTGGGACGGGCCGTCGGGTTTTGTTGTGTAATTGCCCAGGCCCTTTTCATCTCATAATTAGGTAAGCTCAGCGAACGACATCGGCAAATGAGAAAAAGGAAAGGGGGAGTGTACCAAAGTGTAAAGATATAGCAACAGCGACCAACTAAGGTTAGCATAACGTTTGATAGAAGCTTTTGAGATGTAGATTCTGTTGCACTTACCCTGAATAATTTTTTGAAACTTGAAATGTTCTTTTTTTCCTGGGTTAATGTAAGACTGTTGGTGGTGGGCCTGTAGAATAGTCTAAGCCCCGGTTTAATGATTTGTGTGTGTGTGTGTGTGTGTATGTGTATGTGTGTTTGTGCATGTAGGATTGAAGTAACTGCCCTCGCCACACAATCAGAATTGATATTATCTCGAAGTGCCTTCTCCGATATCTGACTGAACGAAACGAGTAGGTGATGTGAAGTAGGTTGACTGCCGTGACTGCGTAGGCAGCTTGATATTTTTGTTTTCTGTCTTATCAGGGGAACATCAGCCTTCGAGACACCTTGTCTGGGATGCTGATGAACGAAAAAAACAAATAGGTGGTGAGAAGTATCTAGGCTGACTGTCATGACTGAGTGGCACACTTTGCTGTCTGTCCCCCTGTCACACGGTGTGGGTCGCCAAGACTCTCAACCACACACCGTGGCCAACCAACACCGCCAACTGCAGTGGTGATAACCTCACTCCGAAGGATTGGCTCGCGGCAGCTCTGAGGGCATGCACGCGCGCCAACACGAACACAGACCTCCGAAGACTCCGAAGATGGATTAGGAAACAAGGACACACCCCAAGGGTGTGGCTATGGAAACAGAGGTCTACATAAGAACGCGGGATTCCATGTAATTACACTTAGTGGAGAATAACCTCATGGACCCTTTGACGCCATAGTAGATTATTATACAATCTGAAGCTATTCACACTTCCAAGCCCTTGCACACAAGCCCTTGTTACACCCCCTTGCTTGATTTTTCTGCTCTGCACATCGGGCCCTCGAGGCAGCTTTCTCTTGGTATGCCAATGAAACCAAAGTTGAGTAGATGATGTGAAGCCCTAACTTTCTCGCGTAGGGGAAGGCTGATGTCCATCGCTTGTGCCGTTCTTCCGGTATTTTTCCCACTCGGTTTAAGCTGCTAGGTTAGGTGAGGTGAGTTGTACACCACCACCAAGTCCTGACCACGTAAATTACTTACATATGAGACCGCAATGTAACTTGAAAAAACCTGTTTAATAGTTTACGTTACCCGTTCCGCTTGCTGTCGGCTTCTTTCAGTTTTGCGTTTTGTTTCCCCCTCTTTCTGTGATGAGAGCGAAGCAAAGAAAGCACCTGATCGACATGCACGGCCCAGATGGTTACACAAAGAGACATCGTGATAATATATACTAACATCACATTACGTGTCCTAGATATCATAAGTTGATAACATACACTACATCACATTACGTGTCCTAGACTAGACACCAGGAGTACTCTACATTCTCCATAGACCGTCGTAGAAGTCAGAGGTAATACATACACATACTCACCTTTGCAGCAGTCGGCATAGTCTTGTCTCTGGTTCTCCTGACCAAAACGCAAAGCTTCAGCAAAGAAAAAGGCAAGTGTTTTGGGTTCGAGAGGTGTTGTGTGTTTGATCGATGCACTGGAGCTCTCTCAAAGAATGGAGGAAGGGGCAGGAGAGGAAAGGAGGGTAGCATAATGAAGAACCATGCAGGATAGGAGGTAGGGATGCGTTTTTGGGTAGGCTTGTGCCTTGGCCCGACCGATCCCTGCGTGTTGAGATGGAAGGGATGTCCGAGAGGCGCATCTGCAGGATCGTTTAGGACAGCGACAAGATATCGAAAAAGTGGGAGGACGCATAGTACCAAGCAAATATTCGACGACGACGCTGGATACGGAACGATGATGTGGATGAAAATATAGGATGGAGTATCAAAATGTTGCAAGCCCTTGGCCAGATAATTCTTCAGCCTTCGAGGCCATAATCTAGTGTCATCATTGTGTAAATCACAGCTTGCCGCAAACTCCCTGCCTTTCGTCGGGGTTAGTAGGCATGCGGATGCCTTGAGGCTTGTCGCGACGTTGAAACGGATTAATATCATCTCCATCTAGAGAAGCTGTTAGCTCAGCGGACTTTCGGAATCCCTCTTCAGGTTTGGGTCTTTTCGTCTCATCTTTCTTCCCTTTCTCCTTCTCCTCAACTTTCTTGTTTCCTCACATCCGATTCATCACTGCCTCATAGGAAACTCTGTTTCGGGAGCCTCTATTTCAATTGACCGAAGATCCTGGCGCCGGGGTGGACTTCCTTCACTTGGTTAAGTGACTTCATCTACCTGTGGACAGCGATAGTAGACTAAATATACCTACTGTGTAGTGTTTGGTCGCGCACGAAAGGCTCGTATGTTATGTCTCGATCGTTATTTATCCCGCCTTGCTTTCGAGAATTTAAGGTCCCACAAGTTCAGTTGCCCCCAGCGTCCCTTCCAATATGCAAAGACGGAAACGGCGACCCAAGGGGATTTTCTTTTCGAGGATACCAGCGAGAGAAGGTACGCCACTGTTGCTAGACGAATATGCCATCTAACAACAGATACCCGCGATTCTGTCTGCTGCCTTCGCAGACCTCCGATAGATACATGGCACTCGTGTCGCGGTGGAAGAGGTCCTGGACTTGATAAACCCTTTTTTGCCCTCCACGCAGAGAGGAGTCATGGACCCAGAATGCCCGTGTCTGCCCAAACACAGCCATAACACCGCCAGAACAGCTTATTTTGACCAGTAACATATTTACGTGGCTAGATACTAAGAAATGCTGGATTCTGAAAGCTTGGGATATCGTATTGAAGTAATGACTGGTCTTCCACACTTCGAATACATTCCATGCCTTCAGATTTCAGACTTTATAGTACCTGCCACTCTGGATCTGCCGGTCTCGTTGCCGTTTGATTATACAATGTTTTGGTTGTCTCACAACAAGTTGAACGTCGCTTTTGCTTGGCTGTGGTTTGACGTCGTTCGGAGTTTAGTAGGGCCCCTCCGGGCCGAGCGAAGAGGGGTACACTTCTGGTCCGAGCGCGGCACCAACTCAAGGCCCGAAATATAATGATCCGGAGCAGTGGCATGGAAAAGTCGTCTGAGAAATCCAATCTTGCTGCTTTAGACGAGACGAAATCCATGCTTTGTCCCTCTTCGGGTGTTTAGGTGTTGCGGTGGTTGCCCCGAGTTGGTGCAGAGTCATTTCCTTGATGGGGCAAAGAACTGCCAGAATTTTCTGTGCAGTTGCTGCAAACTCTGGTCCGTCCTTTCCCCATATTTGAACCCGAGATCTTCTTTATCCCGGGGAGGATTTTGCTAGAGCGAGCAGAATGCCGATGATGGCACAGCTCGAATAGGGGCATGCATGGCTTGTGAAAAGCGAATGCAGAAGTTCAGGCTACCAAAAAATCGGGCAACAGATGTCCCTCTGCCCCTGCAGGCCCCTACAACTCCTAAGAAGTTGCATATTTGCTGGATAGAGCAAATAGAACGTTTGCCGACAAGGCCACAGCTCCAAAACGGGGGCAGGGCTCGACAAATGCGAATCCAGAGATTCCGGCTCACAAATAGTCGAGCAGCAAGTTTCCCTCTGCCCGAGTAACTCCTGAGATGTTGAATCTTTCTTCAATAGAGCGGGTAGTATTGTTGCTGAGAATGTACGGTTCGAAGAGGGAGGTGTGACACGTCAGAGGCGAATGAAGGGTCGGACTTCCAAAGAGTCGAGCAGTAGATTTGACCCTGCTACTGTAACTGCAACACCACGGAAACACTTGGAAGATGTATTTGCTGCTTAAGAGAGCAAGTAGAACCGTTGCCGAGAATGTAGAGTTCGACAAAGGGAGGCGAGGCTCGTTAAAAGCGAAACGGGAGGTTTAGACTTCAGGGTGATTGACCAGCAGGTTTGATTCTACCCCTACAATGCCAGATAAGTCTTTATTCGAT
This sequence comes from Xylariaceae sp. FL0594, assembly GCA_022385605.1. Taxonomy (NCBI): domain Eukaryota; kingdom Fungi; phylum Ascomycota; class Sordariomycetes; order Xylariales; family Xylariaceae; species Xylariaceae sp. FL0594. The sequence goes on from MU280795.1 coordinate 163,242, forward strand.
ATGTGCATTTGGATAAATTCTTTCAAAGAACTGTGTAGGGGTAGAAAAAAAAGATAAAAACGCTCGGTAGGATGTTAGAGGTTGGTAGGTGGTCGTCTTGCTAAAGCTTGTTCTGGACGACTTTTTCGGCAGAGTGTTCAGAGAAGAGGGTGGTGATGCAACCAGCACCTTCTGTGCCCGAAGAGAAACGATGACTGTGTAAATGCAATACTCAAGGCTTAAATCAAGACAAGTACTCCTGAGAACAACACAAGAGTGTTCCCAGAGCTGGAAAAGGCGTTGTTGAGTTGGACATGTCGAGGGGTGTTAATTTTTAGAATGTCACGTTTACAGATTGTCAAGGTAGGTAAAAAGGCATTTTTGATATGTGATTAATCATTCACGCTTACAAATTAGGTGGTCTGTGAGCACATGCGGCGTAAGTCCTCAGATGATATCATCCCTACAAACAGCTTCGAGAAATTGTTGGTCACGTTACTAGAGTTATATGTAACAAGAGTCTCCTAAAAAAAATATTACCAAAACATTGCTGGTCTATGCGCCTGTTGCCAGAAGGCTGAGGGCCGAGTGTGGAAGAAGGACACGTTGTCAAAGGTAGACGGACGTCGCGCATAACCATTGGCACCGTTAGGAATCGAATTCGAACTACAGACACATGAAGGCCTTCTTGACGCAAATCACCCAGCCCTTGCATCCATGTCTTTGGTCCTGCCATGATCTCTGTTCGCGGATGTCCGAGCCCCTGATGGTGTCGAAAGTGTATGACAAGGTAAAACCTTCCAGAGCACTCAAGCCTCGACCGGAGCAAGAGCCGTTAAACTTGACTGACCACAGTCGACGCCTTCGGTTCAGGGGTAAGATAATGCCGACCGGAAAGGGCCACAGACAGCGCAACGCTCCATTAATGCACCGTGTACCCGACTAGCTTCCAGGCCTGGGATAGGTAAGAGACAGAGCGCTGGTGAACTGTAGTTTCCTGCCGCTTCCGACGCTGAGAACATTCAGTTCGATGATAGAGTCGCTTGCGGCTGAATGGAGGTATTGCAAGATAGGGGCACCCTAGGGTGCTACTATCTATCCCTTCCATCCGGAGCTCGGCGCCAACGTCTCTGAATACTCGACGAAAAGCGTTACAAAATGTTCATATCTACAAAACAATTAGCAAGCTGCGTTTCATCTGATTTTCCACGTTTTTCGCTGTCTCGGGAGGTAGTAGGACCAGGCAATATCGTTCCGATCTGGAGATGACATAAGCAGATCGGACGCGAAAACGCGTCGCGTACAGTCGCGTTCTCTGTTCAGCACGGACCACCCATCTTATAACGGTGGAGAGGCCGCATAGACAAGTATTCCATCAACAATACCGACGTTGTCTCGATTGAGTGGTAGAGCCGCCGTTGGAAATGAGGGGAAATTGGTCGGTTTAGATGGATAAGAAAGGAAAAGACAAATTTGTAAAATAGAATTGCTTACCTAACAAGACGCTTTGCTGATAGGTGCTACAGACGCCAGAGAGATATTTATTATTAACCAAACCCTAGCCCTCGGGATTCCTTGTTATCAGCTTAAATGCCGTCAACAAAGTTTTCGACCTTCTATACAATTGCTCTTTAACTGGACTGGATTGTCTTATGCCGGCATGCTTACCCTAGTGCTTAGTAGGCAGCAAGTCTTTTGGCGCATACATCGGTAGCTATTTCAGATCTTGGTGTTGAGAGGGAAGGGGACTCAAGGGAGGGAAATGGACAAAGAAAAATGGCAGCCTGTCTTGCTGCCCAATCTACCATCGGGTTTGTTAATCGTATCCGAGAGTTGTGATCCCTTACAGCTCACTGCACAGTTACAAGTTCACTATAGTCGCCTTGCTCGGCCACTCACACACTATTTCTCAGGCCTTCAAATTGCTGTTACAATTGCCAACAATTGCATCAAGTATGGCTTTCTCTACACAAATATTGCTAGATTCAGAAACTAGGATGACATGAAGGGTCACACCTTCAGCAACGACCCGGTCCCATACCCGGGTATTTCGGCTTGTTGAGCGCCGGGGCCTGATGAATGTTGGGCTTCTGTTGGTATGCTTGATAGCACGGTAATCCACCAACTGTCGAAGTCGCTTGCTATAATACACTACTTATCATCAGATTATGTGTACCCAATTGTCAGGACGATAAGGTTGGGGGTGATTTTGTAAAGGATTAGACATCTAACAGACATGCATCATAGATGGTACCTAGGACAGCTATCTAATCACGATGTCAACAATGCATAAAAGATTTCAACGTGGATATATGTATAGTCACATGGTCTTGTTCAAGCGGGTTATATGGGCGCTCACTAAGCTTACTCGCAGTCCGGTACATACTTACCCAATCTTAAATCACGGGACAATCACCTGGGCTACGCTGTACGGAATTCCATCTTTGGCGTTGACGGCCGCTTTGCCATTATCTTAGATGTAGTCCTAGGGAAGTAAAATACATATATTTGCCTGGGCCTTGTCCTTATGCGTCGTTGCAGAGAGGCGTCCGTCCATCCATTTTCAACTCCCCCTCACCCCGGAGGCTCGTGTGTTAATTCTGCATCTCAAACCAACAGAATTCTAGGCTAGATCTCTGCCAAGTACTATCGAAAAAGTCGGCAACGAAACTAAGCTATGTCAGTAAAAAGCTTTTAGCAAGACATTGTGAACAGATACAAAGGTGTAACAACTAACGGATGCCACAAGTAATATCAACGGACAGAATACACTCTATTCGACTATGAAGCAAATGGTGTGCCAAGTGATGGACTCCCAGATAATAAGAGAGACATTCAAATGTCCAATAAAATAGACCACTATAATTGAAGGGTATTTGGTGTCAGTGTGAGCCCTGTAGGCTGTCTCGATGATGGCGCTTAGAAAGAGTTGAAGTTTGATTTCATAAAGGTACGGTTGTACATAGGGAGTTACCCCTAAACTGCCATGGTCTTAAGAAACTCGGACGCTGAACCGGTAAGTAAAGATTAAGGGGTCTTGTTGCGGTCCTAGGTATCGTTTCAGAGACAGCATCATGCTCTACGGATGGATTAATATATGTGAATAACAAACAACCCTTGAAAGTCTTAAGTAATTTACCTCTAATTTATGTTCATGCCCATCAACAATTCGTGTGGTAGACAGCAACTACGGATCCAAGTATGAAGCCTTGTAAGGAAAGGTAAGGGGATACCAGATCACTCTTCCCTTGCTATTTCTGTGTGAAGTGCTACCCAGGGAAAAGAAAAACTCCAGGAACCGAGACGATGCGTCTTATACAAACCCTGTTACCTATCGACACAAGGACTACCAATGCAAAACGAAAGGGTACGAGTGTTGGTAAGGCAGGCGAGGGGGGCAGCCACCAGGATTACTTTGCCACTAGTAATCAAATTCATCTGGACAACTTGAGAGGGATTTTTAATGAAGTTCTGTACAACATAAGCGTATCACCCAGTCAGAACGTTGTACCTTCCACGACAACCTGTTGTGGTCGTCTCAGCTCGGAGTCAGAAGGCACGAGGAACGCCAAGAATTACCTATCTTCAAACTCGATGGCAAGTACTAACCTGAGTCTTCAAGTTAACAAGACAGGAGTCCTATACCATTTAAAGCATGGCTTCCACAGGACAGGACAGCACAGATTTCTTTGGGAAGGCATATTCCTATGATCAGCAATAGGGGGAGGCGAGAATGGACATGTGCAACGAAGAGTCCAGACGTACTGGGCAGCACAAGCGAAGCCGCAAGCAACTGCAACCGATTAGCAGGCAACAGCTCCAGACTCCTAAAGACTCCCAGGTAAAAGCGAACCAAGCCAAGGGGTCACTCTTTCCTCTGTCCTGTCTTCACAACATGTGACACTGTATGTCGAGTGGGTAAATGAGACTTATCACACTGTACTCCTCTCGTCGGTTTAGCATACCCAGCCAATCGGATTTTTGCAGATTTCAAATACAGTTTTATGAAATTTCTAGTCGCAGATGGATGGATTCATAGTCCTACACGCTTCTTTACTTGCCCGTGCCCCTTCCACGCTTGGAATTGTAGGTCCTTGCTGCTTACAAGCTACCATGCTACGAGCGGCTGGTCTCACAATCGATGCCCCTTCCTCGAAGTTCTGTATGGTTCGTGGTCCCCGGGATTCTATAATCCTGCGGACTTCTGGGTGAGAGCAAAGGACTGCTGGCGGAAAGATTGTCACTAATCCCAGCCTAAGGTCGAGGATTCCATGTCATCCAAGGCAAACGCGGTTCGATTTGTCCATAAGGCATGGCGCCGGGTAGATGCGCCGGGTGATGAGAGAGGGGAACACAAACGAGATGCCCCCATCGTCAAAGACAGAAATCGGGTTCTGATCAAAGGGCTATCTACTGGAAGCACGCCCGCAATCGCCGCCGATCCTATGCACCGATCCTATGCACGAGTTCGTATAGTACGGTGCTTCGATTCAACAACATGGGGAGAGGAGTCTCACTCGTGCCATACCAGAGCCTCAAAACTAGTACGCCACAGCCGCGTCCCCGCAAAGCCATGCTCGGGAAATACAGCGAGACGCTTCGAAAGGAACTGAGGAGAAAAGTGAGGTGATCCGATTGGAAGATGGGTGCCCCACGAGATGACAAGCCACGCTCGCGACAGCCATGCGAAGAGGCATAGGCAAGAGCATGCAGCATGATCTACATGCACCTTCATGCGTCTTGATGCGTGATTTACGTACGGCTAGATCGTCGACGACCTCCCCGTCGCCAATTCGACCAGGCAACTACAATGAAAAAAAAGACAGCAGACCCCATCGCGTCCATAACCAGAAACGGTTAATGCGGCTAGATTAGCACTTTCTGTAGTGCACCAGAGCAGCGGGTCAGACGCTAGCCAGCGGCGCAACGGTCTCGAGGCTTACGATTGGCCGTATATCGTCGTCGCCGTCCGTTTTGGGACATTCTTGCGAACCACCACACAAGGTATTGAATGCAGAGTATGCAGTCTGCAGAGGATGCATTACATTCCATTGAACGCTGTGAGAGAAAAGAGGGAACAGGATGTCGGTATCTCTCTCTTCAACGGTTTGATCGCTTCTTTGTTGTCGCTAAGCGAACAGTGGGCGAATCTACCTCCAATTCATCCCTAGCTCGGCGTTTTCACGCTGTGTACAGCTACAGCAGTACTGCTTGTAGCCTGCAGGTGTCCAGGTTACCAAGAGGCGCCTGGCGGCAATAGCCTTTCACTTTCCCACGAATGCCTTCGGTCCGATCCTTGTGAGGAGTCCCCCTCGAAAGCGGCTTGACGGGCGATATGCTAAGGAAACTAGCGCCTCAGAAGCTAGGTGTTCTTGTCAGGTTAATACGAAAGGCTGCGGATGCACTGAGCCGTCTGCCGGGCCGCTTCAATTTGACAATGTAAACGATGGATGGCAACTAGCGAGACCGGGGACTGTATACCGAGTCCAACGGTCAAACTGGTGACCGTTCGATACTTTGATACCGATCTTCATACTCAAAATGGCCTTCACCTGATTGAGCTCGACTTCGTAACTCTTTCTCTAATCGGCCTAGCTAGAAAAATAATCTGTCAAAAGAGGAGCCAAGAAGGTAGTACCCGCCTCACCCTATAACCACGACAATGTGCAGCAATAAAGGTTAGATGTTGTGACCAAGACCTTGGGTCGATCCCAAGTGTTTGATCTACCCTCTTCTACTGCCCTTACATTTCATCTGAAGTTTGCTGGTGACATCTCACCAGCTACCCGGATCTCCCGCGCTCCGCATGATACACCCCAGCGAGTCCTGCAGTATCGATGTGCTCTGACACTATACCTATGGACGTCTTAGTCATCCCGTCTGGAATGTACGGAACTTTGGCGCTCCGACCTTCCTAGTCTTCATGCCCAGATATCGTTCCCGCTCCTGATCTCTCTCTCTCTTTCTCTCTTTCTCTCTCTCTCTCTCTGTGTAGAAGTCGGCAAATAGTCGCTCACGCTTCCCGAGTGCACGGACTATTGCAGTATGGGATATTTCAGGCTACTTCTCCTTCACCCCTACTCCCAACCTTCTCTCTTGCATTCTGCGAGGAGAAAGAGGAAGAGCGATAATTTGATGGCTACACCTACAACTTCACATCCTGTTCAAGCAAGCTTGTCCGTGGGTGGCCTGAGCACAGAGCTTCTCGTTCTCATCTTGGAAACGGTAGGTGTTCCAGAAGGCCAGTCTATCTGGGATTCCGTCACTGACTGACATCTCGATACAGCTACGTGATCTAGACACGACGTCCGTGGGAGTGGCCAGGCGGTTATCGAGGAGATTCAACGCAATTGCGACCCCGATAAGATATCAGTTCCTTCGTTTGAACGAAAAGATAATAGCGCCTCGGGCAGCCATAGAGTTTCCGGCTGGCCTTGCAAATATCTGCGCATACACGAGACAAGTGACTATCGATACTACCCTGGATGTGGAACTTGTCAGAGCATTCCTGGACAATATTCAAAATCTCTCTTGTATAAGGTATTATATATCCGCACTATAAGAAGTACGTTGCAATGGGACTAAGGGCTGGCTATCATCATAGGTGGCGATGCATCCACGATGGCCACCCCCTCGGCCACTACTGGAAGCCCTCTGTCAGCACCCGCTCACAGCACCTCCAAATCAGGGGCGTCAAGCTTCATATCGAAGACCTGCCGCTCGTCGACGTCGATGCAGGAGAACCAAGTCCATACGCGGCCATTCCTACAGACATGCTAGAATCTTTGAAAGTTGCCCCCCCTTCGCCACCGCTCACTGCCCGACTCGGAAGCTTGAAGGGCCTTCTCCTCAAGTCTTCGGGTCTGAAAGCGCTCCAGTACAATGACAGGGGTCAGGGGACGCATTTCGTATTCAACCGCGATGACGAGAGAATGCCACCCTTTCGAGAACTCTCCCTACGATCCTATAACTGGAACCACAGCAGTGCTGAAGTGAGGAGACACTGGGATTTCAGCCAGATCCGACGACTCGACCTCATAGACGTACCACTGAGTCGCTTCCTCGACTCGGTCTCCTTCTCGGACTTTCGGAATCTTGAGAGGCTGCGTCTCGATGACTACAGTGCCCACCTTCCCGCCCGATATCATCAGAGACGAGAGGAAGTTACTAGGAAGCAGCACTCGCTAATCAAGCAGATCAGGGGGCTTGTCGAGCTAGAGCTTACATGTCACGTTAAGCTTTTCCCAATCAATGATGAGGAAATACTATCACGACACGGCCCAAGGCTCCAACGTCTCCGGCTCCGCGACTACGTCGGTTTCAGCGACGAGGAGCGTCCTTGTCCCACCTTAGCGGTCGAAGATATCGCGACCCTCTCCCAGCACCTGATTCACCTGCGCGATCTGGAGCTCGACGCGGACGAGAAAACTTTTGTATCGAGCGACTTCCTGCGCGCTATATGCGACTTCCCGCGGCTCAGGGCTTTGGTCTTGCATACGCAGACGGTGGTGGGTAGTTCCTACACGAACTCGAACAAGGGAATTGGTACGAGAGAAACGAGTATAAGCAATCCACCTCCTTTTCGTCTAGAGGACGGAGGTGCTGCCAGCTCACAGGATGTAGATGATGTGGACCGCAAAAGGGCATTGTACGTCTTTGCGTCGCTGGTCCGCGACAAGCGGGGAGCCCTGGCCTCGTGGCGGTCCGTTACCGTCAATGTGGGTGGATGGAAGCCTATCATGATGAGGCGGCAGTCTGCGCCCTGGCGCGAGAGGAATGCCCGCGGGATATTTGCCGAGAGGTGTTTTGTCATGGAGAAGGCCGAGGATGGGGACGGGGGTGTACCGTTTGTGGTGAGAGAGGTGATGCCTACGCTTGCGACGTGATGGACGGGGTGGTGGATGGGAAGAGGGTTGAGTGATGAGGTCATCTAAGACTTTTTCTTTGCAAATGGATTTAAAAATGATAATGTCTTGCTGCTGGATACTTGTTGTGCCTCATGACCACGCCCAACGAGGAGGTACTCGATTTCATGGGACCATGGCCTAGAGCTTAGACTGTTGAGCATCGATATCTCATTCTTACTGTGGCTAAGTAGTTAGAAGGTAGTTTGCTACGTCAAGTGTGTATGCTTGATGATTGTAAAGATGATTTTCACTTCATTATCAATCGAAAGCCGGCCTTCCCACACTTAAAGACGAGAGACCGGGCGAAGGTTCCAGCTGACTCCGTACCAAACCCACAACAGAAAAGTGTCACTTCACACGGGATCCTAAACAGAGTCAGGTATCTGATTGAAGCTTAAAGAGGCATGGGTATGTGTTTAATGTGCTCTGCGGTTTTTTCTCCCTTTTTCTTTTTTCTAACCTACCTCTTTTGTCTTTCCCCCTGTTTTTCCCCTTTCTCCCTTTTTTATTGCTCTTGGTTTCACTTTCTACGAACTATACTCCCTATGCCCCTACCCCCCTTCTCTTCTCCTTTTTATATAAATTTCCTCCTGTCTTCTCCTCTCCCACCCCCACTCTGTCCTCTATCTTTTCTCCTGCCTTTCCCCTTTCTCCGTTATTTTGGTGTGTACACACTCCGCCTCCCTTAGAAAATTTGTCCTCTTTTCTTGCCCCCGCCCCCTCCCCGGCTTGTTCACGGGCTGGGTTTACTTGTTCTAGAACACATTTCTTTCCTGTTGGGAATATGGTGTGAGTCGGGATTGAGGGGGCTGGATTTGACTTTGGATAGAGGGGAAGGTTAGCTTGATTTATTTATTGATGGGTATAGATTAAATTAGATCACATTAGGGGTATAGGGGCGATGTTCGCATGTACATACATTGAGAGTGCAGTCATATGCTTTCTGCCAGACCGAATAGGTTTTTTGCGGTTTTCACTCCTTGGTTCATGGGTCACTCACTCACTCACTCACTCAACGTACTGGCTGATTGATGGTTCGAGGTGGATGAGTTGTGTGTGTGTGTGTGTGTGTGTCAAAATCAAACTTAGGTGTAGTGTAACCTAGGGATGTTACAAAGGTTTTAGTTTTTAGTAGTAGATTCGTATAAAGTTAACTTCACTTTCTCAATCTTCCTTAACTTTCCATTTTCAAACAGATACGTAATTGTAATAAATGCACTTTGAATCTCAAAGTGCTAGCTAGTCTACGTGTATTGTATCTAAATCCGAAACTTGGACATTGCTCTGGGATATTTTCACAAATCACTGTAAAGTTTCAAAGTTCAATTTTTCCAACCTTAGACTTTCAGACTTGAAACACTGGATCTATTCTAGCTCCCTAACCTGCATCAGACCCCTTCCTAACCTATCCCCCAATGCATCATCATCATCATCACTTCCTCCCTCGTTCACTTGCCACTCCTCGCTCTATACTCGTTAGTTACTCGTCACTTACTTCTCGCCACTTATTACTTTTTTCCTCATTCACCCATCCCTTGTCCCCGATCTATGGATACTTACTACTCACTTGTCACTCGCTCATTCAACCCCTTTCTTTCTACATAAGTAGGCATAAAAGTCAAAACCGTATTTTTTGATCTCCTCCTCTTCTTCTTAAAGAAAAAGGGGCTTGCTTGCTTACTTGTATATATAAAAGACACTCGATCTTATCCCTATCCACCCTTTTCTCCTCTCCTTGTCTCTATCCCTCCTCCATCTCTATCCCCCCACTTCATCTCCCTCTCTATCCCCCCCATCTTCATCTCCCTCACTCACCACCCCTTCAACCTAACCTAGTTAGGGTAATCAAGTTTTATCTAGTTTAAACTGCTTTCTTTTCTTCCCTCAAACACACCATGGCAAAACATCTGGAAACAAAAAGAACAACACACATCCACAAAGAGAAGGAGGAGAGGATATCGTCAACAATAACAATGGGTTAATATAACCTAGATTTAAGCGACCACGAACTGCAGCAAGAGTAACAGTAACAGTAACAGTAACAACAAAGATTTCTCAAATGCCTCGCCATGCTATCAACCCTTCTTCCGCCATGCATGCTATCAGCAATCCCTCTCCTAACTAACTAACTAACTCCAGTCTGTCAAGGTATATATAATAAACCAAGGTAGGTAGGCTATAATAAAACCACCACCGCCCACCCACCCAAAACCAAACTTCGAAAAAACAACAACCATCTTTCCCATCCCTCATCTCATCCTTGAAAAAAAAAAGTCAAAAAAGCAAGTAGTTAAGCCCTTTCAACTTAGTAGTAACCTTTCGCACCCTCCCCCCTCATCAATACCGATACATCGGTTCCTTCTACTTCTCCTTCTCTTTCTGTTTACTCCTGCTCCTACTACTACTCTCGTCCTCAACATCAAGATCAACATTCCCCGCCGACGCAGCAGTACTACGTGGGACGACATCGGAATATTGCTGCCCTCCTCCTCCTCCTGCTCTGGAAGAAGAACCACCACCACCACCACTACCGCCCGCTGCACCGTGCACTAAAAGAAAAAAGACACGTTAGTAACTTAGCCCCATGCTGAAAAAGGGGGTCAGTAGGAAAAAAAAAAGAGAGAAAAAAGAGAGAGAAAAAAAAGAAAACTCACTCATCTCCTTCCCAACCGCACTCTCCTGCCTTCCCACATAGCCCGGACTCGGTCTCATTTCGAATCCGCCGGGGTGAAAAGGTTCGAAAGCGAGTCTCTGCTCCTGTTGTTGATGTTGTTGTTGGTGGTGTGCGTCCCATGACCTTGCCCCACTATCATCATCATCGTCATCAGGGTCTTGGAACGGGTTGTCGTGGGGATGGAGGGGTTGTGTTTGTATTTGTGTCTGGGATTGAGATTGGTGTTGTTGTTTGGGAGGATTGAGCTGGGTTTCCGGCGTATGCACCCTCGAAGAAGGCGAAGGAGACCCGGAAGAGCCCGCATACGAAAGGGGTTCGAACTCTCTCCCTTTACCCTTCCCTTTCCCTTTCCCATTCGTATCTCCTCCTCCCTGTCTCACCAGTAACCTATCCCCGTTCCCGGACCCCGAAGCAGAAGCAGAAGCAGAAGCAGAAGCAGAAGCAGAAGCCGAAGCCGAAGCCGAAGCCCGTCCCTCGTCCCCGCTCAACCGCACAAGCAGGGGCGCGGTCAGGTCCATATTCTTCCTCGCCGACAGCGTCGCCCGCCGGTGCAGGTTCAGCGCGTTCTGCAGCTGCTCGTTCGTGTCGATGAGCGTCTCCATCGTCTGGTGGTCCGGCGGTTCGGGAAAGGAGGCGTCCATGTACCCTTGTATGCTCCTGCTCGCGCGCTGGCAGCGCTCGACGAACTCGCCCACGAGCTCGTCCTCGAGCAGTCTCGCCGGAGGCGTGTCGCTTATGACGTCCGTCAGCAGCTTGGCCGAGTTGACGGCCTCTTCGAGACGGCGCGCGAGCTCGTCGGGGTTGGGGAGTCTGTTGCTACTACCATAACCACCACCACCGCCACCACCACCCCGCGCGCGATGGTCGGGGTATGGGTAGGTAGGATTGCTGCGGTTGGTGTGGTTGTTCTTGTGTTTTGTCCATTCGGCATATCTGAACTGTACATTGTCTCTCGTCCGTCAATCAATCAAACAGGGTAAAGTTCACAATTGGCATTAGGAAATCGCATGTAGCTGGCGGGATGGTGACAGGAAGAGAAGAGACGTACGCTATTCTTCTCCTTCACCCTCTTCCACATATCCACGAGGTGGTCCAGACCGGGATCGTACCTCTCCTTGGTCGGATCCCTATTCTGGCTCTCGAACTCGTCTAGTTTCGGCATGAGGAGCGAGTCCAGCTCGTAGCTGTGCGGCAGGTTCGCCTCGAGGAAGCTCTGCACCGTCTTGGCGAACTCGGGCCCGAGGTGGCGCGTGAACGTCCTCCCCGGGTTGTTGGCCAGGATGCCGAGCAGCGTGACGGCATAGTATCGCCACGCGAACCGCGTCTCGACGCCGTCTCCCCCTCCTCCTCCTTTCTTCGCCCCCTTGATCGTCACACTCACTCCCCCCTTGTTGTTGTGCTTCGCGTCCACGGAGAGGTGGTGCTGTATCTGCTCGGCGCATATCCGGGCCGCTTCGGGCGAGGCCGCGGCCTCGACGATCGAGTGCAGGTACACGGCGGATTCGTCGTTGACGTTGCGGCGGCTGTCGAAGAGCTCGTTCTGGACAAGTTTGATTTTGTGCGCTGGTCAGGTAAACAACGTCTCTCTTTTTTTTTTTTCTCATTCTCGTCGCCACACTTAAACGCACCAGGTTCCGGATCGCCGTCGCCTCCGGTGAATCATCGCTGTCGCTGACTGTAAGACTAGCCGCCGCTTTGAGTTGGATGTCAGCAATTTCTCTTCTTCTTCTTCTTCTTCTTCTTCTTCTTCCTTGCCCTTTCTCTCTCTCAGTTCGAATCTAGGGTACGCACATCGGTTACTCTTTCGTGTGAAAGGGTTGCGCAGCTTAAGCGACTTCATTGTCACGGCACCAGGCGGAATTGCGCAAAAGAAGTCCTTGTGTTGAATCGGGAATTCGCGCGGGTCGCAATCAAATCGTCAAGGGTCCGGAAGTGAAGTACGCGCGCGGGGGAAGCTCTTGGCTTGAGACTTTACTATCTACCTGCCGATGCGCAAGAGGTAGAGTAGCCCGCAACAATCGGTGATTATGGCGGTGGGAAAGACAGAAAGGAAGTAGAGTGATAGTATTTTGGCAAATCTACCCAGTCGTGTTTATTAATCTCGGCGTTATGCCCAAATATCCTGAGGACTTGAAGAGTTGCCCCCTGTCAGGGGGAAGTAGGTGAGGTAAGGAGGTCGACTTGCCCGGGTTGCCGTCATATGAACGAGTCTAACCGTAATTGGTATTACTTCGTTAGGTTAGAGATACAGTAGTAAGGCAAATGGGCTGGACTAGGAACATTGAAGGATGCGGGGAGCCGTGCGGCTATCTATCTATTCAATTTCCACTGGGGTTCACTGATACCCAGAATAGAAACAGTATCGGTTCTATTGGTTGACGCAAGAGTCTCTTCAACAAACTTGAATTGTTACCTATCTTGCAACTGTATATTGCAATAGACATTAATATACCAATTAAACACAAACACTCAAAATAATGATTCCTCTTTCCTTAAACTGGTATTATTATAGGCAGCAGACCAAATTATTTCTTGGCATATGCATACCACGCACTTGCTTCGCCGCATACGCACATCGCACTAAAGATAGATAGATATTCAACTGACCTACTCGCGTTGTGTGTGTGTGCCGGAAAGGGCTGTAGATATTCAATATAGCACACGAGGCAAGCAACACAGCCTCAAAGACATACGCAATCAATCAATCAGTCAATCGAGGAATCATGTAAACAAGGGCGATATGGAAAACAGGCCCCCAGGTTTGGCAATACAGCCCCCAAAGTCTCACTCGTGTTAGAGAAATAGGTTCTCTACAGATCAGTTCACCTGATTCAATTAACCTATCTAGATTCTACACAACCATCGTCACTCAAACACCCCACTTATTATCTAAACTCACTCACATACTAGACTACACGATCATTACATCTCACATGCTTACTAAGAAAGGCAGCAACGAAACGCAAATAATACATTGCATCACCTCAAATCACGTCTTAAATCAGGAGAGATAGGGAAAGAAATGGAAATAACAATAAACAAATGTACTATTGAAATTGTTTGATGCCATGGAACCCGTCCGAGACGCCTGGGAAAAAGAAGATGTATCAACTAAACGCCAGAGTCTGTTTGTCCCTGCCCACCCAAACCCCCTTTCCCTGATGACGCGACCGCATCCACGTTTACTCTAAATGCAAAAACAGACACATGAAATTTCCCTTCCTCCTCTGCCTCCCCGCTTGCCTTCTCTCCCTTCCATTTCTCTCTCTCTCTGCTCCGAACGCAAGAGTGATCGTCTGTCGAATGCGTGCTATAGAGAGGTTGAGAGGAGGACCCGGCTGCCTATGGGGTCTCGGATTGGGAATGGAAAGTGAAAATGATAGATCGGGTTATTATACAGGCAATGGATTCTGGTCCAAGGGACCTTTCTGATATCGTCTCGCTGGTTCTGGGTCTTTATTTAGTCACGACCGTGATTCCATTTCGTTTCGTCTTGTTGGTGAACGAAACACCATCCGGTTTCCGATATGGCACTGCATCATGGCCGTTTTATCGCTGTGACTTGGGTCTCGAGGACAACGAGTCCATAAGACATGATTCCTGTCTTGGTCAAGGTTGACACTATATCGTTCAAGACACGCACTTTTCAAAGTGCCTTGCTCCAGGCTGGGATTGTCGCTGCTTGGTAGGTGAAGACATAAAATTCCAAAATAGCAAAGAAAGCCGTAGTTGTACTGTCTGGTGTTTATACGACGCCCGAGGCTTATTGACCAGATGAGCCGTACTCGGGAGGGAAGATATATCGTACGAACAACATAGTACGATTCTGGGCGATCGAGTAGCCGAAAAGACGCGTGCATCCCAACTCGAATCTCAGTTCAAGGCAGTAGGCGGGTCAGTCACCTCAGCTGCTGCGGGATTTGACAAGACGTATCCGGGGAACGTCCGCCCCCTTCTTCGGTTGCTGGGTAGAGGCGACGGCGTTGTCCGGTCCGCTTTCGGCTATGGTGGCAGCTGATAACTGGGTACTATTGTTTCCCAGCTGCTCCGCATCCGTACTTGCTGCCACGATGTTGAGCTTAGTCTGGCGGTACACCGTGGCTTTGGGCGTCGCAGTCTTCTTATTAGTCAGCCTGATAGAGGGTGACTTGGCCTTCGCTGGTGACTGGGCCTTGGCTGGCGACTTGGCCTTGGCTGGCGACTTGGCCTTGGCTGGCGATTTGACCTTTGCTGGCAACTTGGCCCTTGCTGGTGACTTGGACTTGACAACCTTGGAAGCCTTGGCTGGGGTCTTCTTAGCCGGCGTCTCATTTGTCTTTGCCAGAGCGGCCTTTGCGCCTACGGCTATGCTCGATACACCTCGCTTGAGAGCCGCTGCCGCAGCCTTGGTGGCTTCCTTGATGGTCGTGGTACGCCTCACTCCCGTAGCTAGAGCCTTGATCCCAGCTGGCGTCTTGATCTTCCGTTTCTTCGACGCGCTTGCATCGTCGGCCTCTTGCTCACCGAGGGCTTCATTGAGCTTCCGCTTGCTCCCTTTGGCCGTCTCCTTGTTCGTCTTGCCTGCGTCTTCCTTAGACGCCTTCGGAACCCTGGGCTCCTTTGGCTTGGGACCAAGCACACCCCGGCAGTTCGGGCTACCACAAAGACACTTCTGCACGTTCTTAGATGAGAAGGGATCAAAGTTGTAGTCGTAGGTGAGCTCTTCGCCGGTCATGATGTCCCGATCACCCGCAAACAGGGCCATTCTGGGTTGTCCAGAAACAATCCATTTCACCATGCGGCAGTTGGGTTGGCATGAATGATTGACGAAACGAGCGATACTACCGGTCGTAGCGTCAATAATCATGTTCTGGTCGAATGACATCAGGTAATAACACTGAAGGGGGTCAGTCAGTCAGATCCTACATCGACTACAAGGAAACACAACTCGGGGCAAGCTTACCTGGTTGTCCTGGTATTTCTCCTTCATACGTCGATCACACTCGTCTTCGGTGATGATCTCACCAGTGTATTCCATGATGATCTGGTTGGCCTCGAAGCAGCGGTTTGCGCGAATGCCGTAGCCCCGATCAGACGTCTTGATGACTTCGACTCCAACTCGAAACTTGCCGCCGAGCTTGGTTCTCTCTTGCAGTCGAGCGAACGCTCGGTTCTGGCAGAGGTCATCGCCCACATTGCAATTAGTCGTGTCACACTCGTAGAGCATGATGCGGTTCTGACACGTCTCCCCACATGGGTCATCCGGAGTGCAGACACATTTGGACTGGTAGTCTTTGAAGTGCGGCGTCTTCTTCCAGTATGCACCTGCTTGGCCCACAAATCGGTCTAATCACAAAGTCAGTAGCTGGAAACAGTAGTGCAGATAACGACTCAAATGTCAACTCACTCCTGGTCATCTTCCTCCATTCATCCGGTTTTGGCTGTCCAGGGGGGAGAGGATTGCAGACGTCGAACGGGAGCTTGAAATCACGCCCCTCGATCAACATGCGAAGGCCTCCGAACATGGGCGCCGGAAGGGCCTTGTTGACCTTCTCTCTCGGTGCCAACTCGGGCAGCTGTGCCAGCTTCTTCTTCTCCGCCGAGGTGAGGCCCTTGAATATATCGGCAGGCGCGTCCTGGCCAGCATAGAGACCTCGGTCAAGCCACTTCTTCTTGGGATACCGCTTCTTCGCTGGTGGCTCCTGCGGCGCAACCTCATCCTCCACTTCCGGCACGTCATAGGCCGAGTCGTCTTCTTGCACCTTGACCTTCTTCGCTGGTGGCTCCTCGGGGACGGATGGGTCGACAAATTTGCCGTTGCGCCAGACGGTGTAGATGACCGGTTTCGTGTCGATTTTGGAGTATTCGTTGGTATCCTGGAGTCTCCGAATCTCCCTCGACATTTTGCCAACGCTCTGCTCAAATGTCTTTCTCCCTCTCTTGCCCAGGCTCGAAATCTTGGTGGCCAACGTGTCGACCTCGATACCAGACCGACGGGTTGCGATCCGTCTAGGAGTCTCCTCTTCCTCCTTTTTCATGGTCTTGGTGACGGCCTTGGCCACGGTCTTGGATTTGGCTGACTTGGTGGTGCTTGCCGGAGGGTCTGGATCCGATGCGTGAATGGTATCCTTCACGGGGGTCGGGACGGCCGTCTGCGCTGCACTCTGGGCATCGGTGGAAGGCTCTGGCTTGAGAGCAGTGGTGGCCAAGGAAACCCGAGAGGCGGGGCGTCGCTTACGGTCGGAGACAATATCTCCGTTGGCACGTCGCTTGCCATGGACAAAGGTACCCGTAAGCCGAGCCAAGTTATATACGGGGGCGTTAAGACGTGGGCGTCGCGATCGCTCGGATGCGGGCGTGTTGGTGCTGTCTACGGGCGGCTTCTTCGTCTGGGTCTTGGGCGTTTCGGCGGGCTGGGCAACTTCTGCAGAAACGACGAGGAGTTCGGTTGCGACTTTGGTGATGTCAACCACGCCAGCGTCTCGTGATGGCTCGACAGCGGCAGCTGTGGCGTCGGATACATCTATGAGGCTGCTAATGGGAATGGCGCGATCATTCTTGGGGGTGTCCGAGCCGAGACTAGCATCGTCGGCGACCGTGGTGGGTGGTGTCGAGCTGAGGGATGCGACATGTGAGAACGTGTCACCGGCACCGAGCGAGCTTGCCTCGGCGGACAGGTCGCGCAGCGGCGACATGGGCGTCGATATGTCTAAGGATGTGAAGGTATCCATCTTGACCGACGCTTCCGATAGACCAGGGACCAGGGACGGATTATGAATGTGTCGGTGTCCTGGTGTCCTGGTGTCCTGGTAAATTGCGTCTTTGTACGGTCTTGTGTGGATGGGAAGATGGGCCAACAGGAGAGTTGGGACCAAGGATTCGAGGCGAGGAACACGCGCGTTGGCGTTGGGGTGTTGTTTTTAAGCGGTACGGGAGTACCCAGCTGCAAGATTAGAGGTACCTATGCAGGACCAGGGGCCAAGGGCGCACGGTATTGGCTAGCCTGGAAACAGGCCACACGAGCGGTACCTCTGGGGTGGTCTAGGTCTGCACGGGTGGAGAATTGGAGGTCAACCTACGGTCCAAAGTGTCTCTCTTTGTCCGAGAGGGGGAGCTGTGGTGTATATAATAAGGAGAGAAAATATGGTCACTCACCTTCTAGGCTCATAGCCGCAAAAGTCGCGAGGCTTGCCCAGAAGATGGGGGAACAAGAGTGGAATCGCGCGAGTAGAACAGGAGGAATAGCGAAGTCATCCGACACGGGATGAAGTGACAGTGAAGTATTTTATGTTTTGGGGAATGCAGATGAAGAGATTTCAGATTGAGTGCCGGACTGTCAAAATCAAATCATACCTGAATGAATTATAAAACGAGTGGGCTTTTGCCGGTTCTCTTTTGGTGAACGTGGCTGGAATGTTGACACTGGCTACTTGTCATGGTCAGTTGTCATCGTCGGCTATAGCAGGCGCGCAGGCGGGGAGAAAAAGAAACGGGAGGAAGAAGACAGCTATAGAGAAGAGCGGGTGGACGAAAGAATGAGTGAAGAAGGATTGAAAGTTATGATGAGCAATGTGCATTGTAGATAGAACTATTGAGGAAACTTGGATTGAGTTTGGGTTAGATGGGGATTGAACGTACCTGATACCTGTCGAGCCAATGACAGACCGTAGGGCTGGTCCTACAAACGCGACCGGGAAAGATGTTATGTGTGCACCTGGGTAAGTAGGTATGTATCAGGGTTCAGCGAACCTGAACAGCGCGTAAAAGACAAGCTAGCAGGCATGCAGTTGTTAGTTCTGCGGTTCTGCGTTTATCCGTCTTTGCTTTGTCTCAAACCAGGGTATCGGGCGGTGGAAACCAGGAATGAAATCAAGAATGAAATCAAGAATGAAATCAAGAATGAAATCAAGAATGAAATCAAGAATGAAATGAAATCAAGAATGGAATAACAACGAGGGAGGGAAGGGGGTGTTTGGGTTGGGCTTGGTCGGAAAAAGGTAATTGGTAAGGAATCCACCCGGTATCTCTAGACTCCTAGATTCAGAACAGTGAAAACTATATCTGGCAACAGCCGGCAAGGGAGGGAGAGCTATGACTAGGCAGAGTCTTGGGTAGACTATGGATGACCAGCCAAAAGTCAAAATAGCTGCCGCTAGTACCGACTCAAAGTGCAACTCAATTCTGTCAAATCGATGTCTCCATCTCGCACAACCAGGGAATCATGCTCAGCAATCGGGATAACAATGGGCGCGCCAAGATATCTGTCACTGTAGGTATATCGCAGCGTGATGGGCAGGGGGTAGGTTTCGAAAGCTCGATGAGGAATGTTGGGGGCGGGAGAAGGCTGTCTGGCACTCTGGTTGCACCGGTTGAACTTACTAAGTAACTAGGACGGTGAGGCAATGAGCCGCCCCGATAAACTGGAAGATGTTCCAGTCCACAGGCTGGGTTAACCTAGAAAGGTGTGTGTTGCTGTTGCTTTTGCTGTATGCTGTTATTAACTGCCAAGAATGGGAAAGAGTGCAGTGCCGAGACGGCTGGAGAGTTAGTACAGGTGCTGAGGCTTTGCTGATGTGGGAGGGAAAGCCGTAAGAGAGAGAGAGATGCTGACAGGTGGGTGGTTCAGGAAATAAAGGAATTGATGATTTTCAGAGGAGGGGGATGATTGTGCGTATATTTGTTTTACCGCACTGCTGAATTGCCAATTGGTGCCTGTGTTGCCTGCATGCGAGCGGGATGGTTCTGATGGCAGAATGATGGAGCTTGCAAGGGTTTCAATGCTGGTGGGCAAATGACAATGAGAAAGAAGGTGCATACATACCTGAAGAGCTGCGTAATGTGGGTTGTCGGATGACAGCTCTGGTCGACTTCCCAACGTTTTTGTTGTTGTTGTTGTTGTTGTTGTTGTTGGTGGTGGTGGTGGTGGTGGTGGTGGTGCTATTTGAGAGTGTGTGTGAGCCTGTGAGGTGGATGGACGAGTTTGGTAAGGTTGAGACGTACGTCGGAAAATATGGAAGGAAGAAAAGATGGGGAACCGGAAATGGGTGATAGCGGAATTTTGCTGGGACGCGAGTGGCTCAATTTCGGATGGGGCAAGACCTCAAGCAACAACGTCTGATCCTCAATGTGAGACGGAGGGACGGAGGGAGAGTGAGAAGTAGGTAGGTAGGTAGGTAGGTAGATTAAATCAAGGATCTTTAACAAACATGTTACAGCAACTCACATGACTTGGCCTTCCTTGCCTTGTCTCGCTTTGCCTGACCTTACTTACTACGGGATGACAACCTGAAAGGCATGGAGAGTGTTCAAGTCCTCTTGAACTGGCTACCTACTAGCCTGCCGACCGTATCTAGCTACGTACTTACCCAGGTCCTACCTACCTACCTATCTATCCGCTCCCTTGAACTAGCGTTCTACCTAGATGGCATGGCATGATGCATCAATCGCATACCCTATGTTTAAACACTTTAAGTGCACCTCTTGATCTGATGTAGGACTTCATCGTACGTGATACGATCGCTCTCGCGTTCGACATGCACTGCTCGGCTCTTGATTTACTTCACTCACCTCAACCTATATGTACAAGCCCCCTTCCCACCAGCCACCGCAAACTTGGAACTACGATACACTTCTCGGATTAATCTCTCCAGCTACCCTGACACCCCCCGAGCTCTTCAACCTCTTCCACCGCATCAAGTGTCTCTGTCCAGCTGCATATCTAGAGACAGGCAGGTCTCCGCCACCACTCGCCGTATGTTATACCAGAGCTTCTGACACTTGAGGGGACGTTGGGTAATCTGGTCAGGGGACACCTCCCATCCCCGATGCCA
Organism: Xylariaceae sp. FL0594; assembly: GCA_022385605.1. Taxonomy (NCBI): domain Eukaryota; kingdom Fungi; phylum Ascomycota; class Sordariomycetes; order Xylariales; family Xylariaceae; species Xylariaceae sp. FL0594. The sequence continues at coordinate 183,611 of MU280795.1, forward strand.
TTCGGACCTGCCTTTAGTCAAGTGACGAACAGTACAATCAATCTTTGACCCAACCATCCATGGCTGTTTATTCTCTGGAATTGCGGCTCATTATGAGTGTGTGCATGCCTCTCTCCGTAGTCTGATCCCAGTTTTCAGCCATGATATGCTCACCGTTTAGAGGAGCGCCGACGTGATGTGATATATATATTTTTGATGGATTTGTTTCACAGTCAGCCAGTTACCTACTCAAGCGGCCCATCTCGCGCCAGAGATTGGTCAGATACGGGATTTCTCAATCGTCACCGGCTTGACCTCGTTCGGAGAGAGAGACACAGCTTTGCGATACAAATATTCTGGCAGGGGTCAAAACTCAATCGAGTGTTTCCTATATCTATCTCTGCAGTGGCATTGAAGCCGCAAGTGAAGTATTCAAGTGGGCGTCCTCATTTCCATCATGCTCTCTGTAGGTTAAGACTAGCTCTCAACTGTCACTCTATCAACCCGTGCAGCTCAGGCCTCCAGTGCGCACGTGGCTTTTCTCAATAGCCCCAGGTTCCGCATCAAAAAACCATGTACGTAAGGTTGAACGCGGCATCTGCAGTTTTATCGAATGTTGGGTTTTTAAGCCGAGTTATTATCGAGTGTTGTGTCAACTTTCTCCTGTCGAGCAGATTTTGTGTAGGCACTACATCTGTAGATACTGGGCCTACATGCAGAACCTAGGTAGCCTAATTTAAGCACATATGCCGCAACAGCAGTGAATCCGCACAGACCAAAAGGTACAATCAACTCGATCCGCTCGACACAATCGGAGCAAAATACTGGTATCGCGATGGAATAGAGTAGAATATTCAACTTGAGGGCTCGAGACTGTGTGCAGTTGATCGGCGATATCTCTCTTGCGTCACTTTGCTGTCTGAATCAGACCTTTGGCATCGTTGACCTGCGCCTAGATACTTCGATCAGGGGTGAATCATGCCTCTTGCTCAAAATCCTCAACGCGGATAACTCACATGATGCAATTTGTCTCCAGAGTGCTGTATATTCATCGCCATGGCAGGATAGGAGGTGGAACGGGCTTCGGGTGAGGAGTGACGTAACTCTTCCATATATGGCTGTGACAAGTTTTCGCAGAGCGTCAAGTGCTAGCGCGGACGAGGTGTCCAACGAACAAAACCGGTTGGAAAAGAAAATTCGACACATGGAGAGGCAGTAGGTACTTAATGTCAGTTACTCTGCTGGATTGCTGAGATACAGAACGAGAAGTGACCGGAATAAATCCGAGTCTGCGTGTGTGGTGCTGTTTTGCCATGCCTCGATCGGTCCGCCTCTATCTAGATAGGTTAAGTAGAGGCGGGGTATTACGTTCAGGAACACGACGGCCCCAGGCGCCCATACTCAGGAGCCAAACACATTTCTTGTGCGAATGCCCGTTTTAAAGAAGTCATTAAGTCGAAAAACATCTTGTATTTCCTTTTGGCACTAAGTTACTGGGGGCAGACTCGGGCCTCCTGATTTCGAAGACATCACTGCGACAGTGCTGGCCCAAGAGGCATTCAGAATGCATGGCATACCTCAACACCAGGCGGGAACTGTTCTACTGAGCAGTCACCGCAGTAGGCACTCTACATATAGAAGAAAATACTATGAAACAACCACTAATATCACAGTCTTGACCACATGATTCCGCTGGTAGTTAAACGGTACCCTTACGATAACAGGCCACGCTGTATCCAGAGTGAAGTACCTGGGTAGGTCAGGGGACCGATATCTCCTGAGCTGAGCTAAGTGCATATAGTGCCAGAGCAACGACGACAGATTGTTCCAAAAACAAAGTTGGACTCGAAAAATACCTTTCCGCGTCTCTCTTATCCCAAACATACGAAAGGGGAAAAGCCTCCTCTCTCCCCCTGAAAAGATATCAAGTCGGACTATCTACCTACCATCACACTCTCGCTGGAGAGACAGGAAAATACTCCTTCGAGACACAAGCTTAGACTAGGCTTCGAATTATCCGCGACATTCTTTTCTGTGCGCCCAGGTTCTCTTCCTGCCTAGACGACGAGCGAAGACCCGCGCTACCCTTCCCACAAGGGTGGGTTAACCTAGTGGCTTCTTCTACCACATCCGTATTCCCGTATTATATCACGCACACGAGCAAAGATGCGTCCCCCATTCTTCTACTTACATCTTAATCTTCCGAGTGCCACTTACGAAGAGAACTACAAATAAATAGGAGGCGAATGCGCAGTGGCCCCTTCCCCAGAGGGGAGATACATTCAAGCTGAGTGAGCATTGAAAATCAGATGAACATGATCTCTAGGTTCTGGGAAGCCGACAGTTTTTGTTTAGAACCTACCAGATAAAAAGCAACCAGGACAACGCGTACCCCGAAATTTATGCAGTGTCTTCTTATACAGTGTCTTCACACCATGGGAGTTCGTTTTTCAGCACCAATATGTCTTGATTGAAAATTCTAGCAATCGCAAGCTAGAAGGATCGAAACGCCTATTTGGTAGCCATCTGTAGCATACGACAGGCGGCTGAAAGCGGTAGCCCCGACAAAAACAAGCAATGCATCCGTGAACACGTCGCCAATGACTCTCCTCTATGCTATGCGACCATGGGTATATTTTCCGGCGCTCCACTGTGCCCAGAGCCATGCAGTCCTTCCGTTTTGTGGTATCCGCGCCCCGTTGTGAAAATCAACCCAGACTCCAAAGAACGCTCCTCGAGTGACTCCTGAGCGTTAATGCATGTGTGATTCATAAATTGTACAGTGCGAACTTAACAGACTTGGGTACTACCAGAGGTGCCCAGTCAGAGGGGATTGTCTGCAACTCAGACGCATAACAGAGTCGTCGGTGTGTCAGTCTTCGCGCCCAGTTCCATGGGCGCGTCGCCTTCCAGGGGAGTATCGGGGGCATTATCGGAGAGTTCTGATGCGCCGAGAGTGCCATTTGTCACTCCCATCGTGGCGAACAATCGAGCAGCTCTACCTTCCTTCTTGCGAGGTTGCGGGGCTGTGAGGGACAAGGTTAGCATCCAATGGCACACAAAGTATAGGGCTCGTTCCGGTCGCCTTACCTCTTCCATTTTCTTGTACATAGAAACGCCGGAGGAGGGCTACTGCATCGTCGCGAAGATAGCCGCCCTCAACCGGGTACCCCGACTCCACGTTGCCGCCGTCGCCGTCGTCGTCATCCCGGGGCATCGCTACTGCCCGACCCTTCGAGATGAGGCTGATATCGTGGGGACCGTATCCTTGTTGATAAGGCCGGCCATCGGGGACTGGGACCGGTTTGGAATTCATGTGGACGCGGAAGACACCTCCCGTTCCTCCAAATTTGTCGTTCACGGCGCCGAAATACACCTTCTTGATGCCAAGTTGACGGAGTAGAGAGGCACACATGACGCAAGGCTCGACAGTGACATATAGCACGCACTCGGAGATGATCGAGCGATCGACCACGGGTGCTGGATGCAGTTTCTGGCCGTACGGGTAGATGTGGCCGTCTTTCGGGTCGACATCACCCCAGCTAGCATCATCAAGCTCCGGATTGGATTTAGCAATCTTGACGTCGCCCGGTTCACGCCGCGATAACAAAGCCGACAAGGCCATGAATTCAGCATGACGTGTACCGTTTCGAGTGATATTGGTGGCATTCATGCCTCTTGCTATGATTCTTCCCCTGTATACAAGTACACAACCAACGGGTGTCTCATTTGTTTTGAGAGCCAAAACACCCTGTCGAGAGAGTCAGTCACAGATCTGACAAAGTTTGGAGTGTGGACCCAAGGAGGTAAAAGAACTATAAGTAGTCGACGTCCAAGTGTATGATGCCATACACTGTCATTCAAGAGGGCTCAGGAGAATAAAACCTTACCATTTCAAGAGCCTCTCTCATGAATCCGAGATGATACTCGCGCTCAGCGCGCTCCTCCTCGGTCTTAGGCTCGATGAGTCCAGGTAGAGTAGGGGCAGGAGGTGCTCCAGCCTCCTGCCTGTTAGCGATCAGTTGACCCGGAAGGGGAACGGCGACCACAAGAGGAACGGGCAAAGCTGAAGCCTCGGCCGCAATAGTGGCCTTGTTCAGGTTATTCTGAAGAGGTTCCCGGGGCGCGGGCGTATCATCAAGAGTGAGACGGTCGGCGAGGACATGGAGCTTTTCTGCGCCCGAGGGGCATGCGCAACTTCCGTTAGGCATTTGGTTGACAACATGAGTGCCATTAGTGGAGCCAGGAGTGAGGTGGCTGCGGGTACCCGGTTTGTAAGGCTCGCTTGCGCCGTTCGTCACAGGCAGGGGAATCGCTGGCTGGATATCCAGCTTGGCAGTCCGCGATGGGGGCTTGTTGTTCTCAGATGGGACATTATTTTCTTTGTGGCCGTTGGCGCGCTGGCGCTCCAACATGGGTCCGTTGGCATGCCCTTCCTTTTTAGGTGAAGCAGGCTTAGGGCCATTGGGGTGGCTCAAACTGGATTTCGTACCACTCAAGGCGCCCTTGTCCAACTGACCAGCAGAAACGGACCGGTCATTGACAGTGTTAGTGAGTGGAACGACAGGCGTGATAGGAACGACGGGAGTGGCTGGCACCACCGGGGTCGCAGTACGGGGAGTCTGAATGGACGACTTAGCGCCACCCCGACCCCGGGCATTGCGCTTTTTCGCCATGTCGACTGACTGCTGTTGCGAATCAAGGTCGAGACTCTGATCAGCTTCTCTGACTTGATCGTTGGCTGCAGTTTTAATCGGATACGATGAGCTCTGGTCAGGTGGCGTGGGATGAAGTATGGGGGACGCAGGGATAGGGTCTGAAGTGGCTTTGGGTACCGAGGTGGATGCCGAGACAGCGGGTGTCGGTGGTGGTGTGTTTGGTGCTGTATCGGTAGGGTCAGGTACAGGTGCAGGTGCAATAGTGGGTTCGGTACCGGGTTCAGGTTTGTGTGTAGAGGTTGATGGGTTTCGAGGTTGAATGATCCTCGATTCGGTTGCCTGGGCGAAGAGATGCCAGATGCGGGTGAGCAGAAAGTCGAAAGGTGCAAACAGTGTTGACCAGAGGCTCAGCATGTAACCTGAGAGATGGTGGCCCGCCATTGTGCCTTCTGTTTCTGCCTGAGCAATTGCCTCAAAACTTCTTAATTGCCCTTGGGTCTCTTCCCTGAGTTGCTTCGAGCTGTGACTTCCCCTTTCTTCTCTATTGCTCTTGCTTCAGCAATCAATGAGCCACTTACACAGGAAGCAAGCAGACCCCCACAATGGACACAGCAATGGATTATGGTACGAGAGGACACCTGTTACCTCTCAGTGAACACAAAACAGATAATCTAGGTAAAGTCTCTTAACAGTTAAATAAAATAAGGATAAAATGCGAATGATATGACCTGCTTCCTTCACAAACAATGCAAAAAGAAGGGCAGTGAGAATCTGAGGAAAGACACCGTCAAATTCTAGCTGCTCCGAAGCATGTCTTTCGGATAAGGGTCCGATATAGCAAGGATGTTGAGAGAACCAGATGATTGGTGCTACTCCAAGCAGCACAACAGGGACGGAGCAGGCTGCTGGTATAAGTCAGCTGAGAATGTCGACAGCTGTAAGAAAGTTGGGTTTGTGAATGTGAGTAAAACAACTATGACAAGTAATTGATCAGAGAAAGGGGCTATCCATCAGGAGTTAAGAGAAATAGCCTCAAAGGCTGCACGAGCAGTGGTAACGATAGTGAATAATCAGAAATTCGGGAGTCAGATGAGATTGAAACATTCATTCATCAGTGTCTTTTCTGTCCTTCTCTTCTCCTATCAGTGAAATTCTGTTGGTGGAGAAGGGGGGGGGGGGGGGTTGTTGCAAAACGTGGGGTGATAAGCTGATAGGTGTTTAGGCCTGGTCGGTTAGGGCTACCAATCATATTGCCATATTTTAAACCTGCTAACCTAACAGCTTGTTGTTGACAGTCTATGCATTTAGGGGTAACAAAGGGTGGAAATAATATGTAATATGTAGGTATACAATGTTAGAGGCTAACAGAGGTGGAAAGTTTTGAACTTAATCCGGAGTAATCTACTCCAAGTTCAAAGATGCCATTCCCATCCCCTGGTACTAACCCCCAAGCCAGATCAATTAGTCCCTATACTGCTCTACAGAAAGTGAAATATATACAGGCCTACATCCCCAGGTAAAGACAGATCTGCTCGGTGTATGATTTACCCGAGCATGCGGTGTGCAGTTGTTTGCGATGCGCTGCGATGCCAGGAGCGGGGGAAAGCGACAGCAGGTCTCAAGCAGCACCTGAGATAATCACCCTTGAAACTTTGGACGAGTGTCATGTACTACCGCAGCTGTGTCTACACTGAGACTAAGTGACTGACAGCCCCCTCCCGTTGTTGAAACAAGGTATGTATAACCCGACAAAGGCGACCAAGGAGCTTCTCATGTTACACCCCCAAACAAAAGGCCGATGTCGCGTTTCCTCCCCTTATATATTCCCTAAAGCCCACCGTCATACTGGCAATCGGACAGAACCGCTTCTCTGGCATTCCGTCTGATAATATCATGATGCCAACAGCAATTCGTGTTCGGTTCTCGTCTCCTCGTATTCGTCTGTTATTTGAAATCCATCATCCGTCTTAAGTCCCCCTATCATTCCAAGAGGAAGGACATGCATATCTGAACACATAGGTATCCGGTCAATGTTTACTCTTCACGACCGACCGATCCAGGACATTCCGGCCTGAAAATCGAATTAAAAGCTTCGTCACGTCCCTCACTCTTTATACCGCCTTGACGACATCAGCTCCCTGCGGACCCCGAACCTTGAACCGGAACTGTTCTCCTCGGTCCAGATACACGACCCGATTCTTCCAATCCGCCCCCATATTCTCCACCTCTGTCTTGAAGTCCTTGAGAGGCGAGAGAAACACGTCGTAGTCGTCAAAGTGGATAGGGATCGTCAGGTCCGGGTTCATCAGCTTCATCAGCTCGACTCCTTGCTTCGCATCCATCGTGACCATCAGCAGCGGCATCTTCGGGCCCGGGATCGTCGTCCCGCCGAGGTGCACGATCATGAGGTCGATCCTGTTGGTCTCGCCGGCCCGCTGCTCGTGCGCGAGCTGCTGTTCCCGGATATACCTCGGTATCTCCTTCAGCTCGTCCACGAGCAGCGTGTCGCCCGAGATGTAAATCCTGTACCCCGTCTCGAGCAGGTGCCTCTCTAGGCTGACCTCCTTCGTCTGGCTCTCGTCGTCGAACGCCCAGCCCATCTCGAGCAGCCACCCGTTCGTGGGCGGGACTGCGCCCAGCAGGTCGTTCGCGACCGCGAGGGGTCCCGGCGGTACGTGTTTCCCCGGCATGCCAGTAATCTTGATTATAGGACTCTTCTTCCCATCCGCTTTCCTTTGATTCGCCACACCATCGACATGCAAGACGATGCTCTCGAAATGGTCGACGTCATGCACCGCACGAAAGGGTCCCGCATCGTCCTTTCCCACATACCTCTTCTCATTGGTCAAGCACGCGCGCGCATGCGGCGTCGTCACGATGTCGAAATCGCGATTCAGCCTCCCCTCGACGAGACGATCGAAGTGGTCCTCGTGGTAATGGCTCAGCAGGACGAGGTCCACGCCCGGCAAGTCATCAATGTCCACCGCCGGATTCGTCACGCGCTGCGCCGTCACGCCGGGGCCGAGGTGCACGTGGTCGCCCTCGTGCAGGAAGTTGGGGTCCGTCAGGATGCGTAGCCCTTGCCACTCGATGACCGCCGTCGCCGTCCCGATGAACGACACGCTCGCGTCCTCGGCCCGCTCGGAGCTCAGACCGGGCCCGTAATCCGGGTGCGAGGGGTGGATGTGCGTCCGCGTCACGTGCAAAGAGGAGGGCGCGTCCGAGGCGCTCTTCTGGTCGCGTAGCAGCGGACGACGCTGAGACGGGTCGATGTGGAGGTGGCGCGTTGGTCGCATTGTGGTAATAGTGCTGGTAAGTAGGTAAGGTAATCTCTGTTACACCACGGCTTTTTTTATCGAGCTTTTCTCAAATTGATGGCAGGTAAGTAAGTGGTGACCTCCAGTCGTGTTCCCTTGTCCGTGCTTTTGCCGTCCTCTTCCTTCTTATCAATTTTGACTCTCGAAAGCAACCCAAGTCAGTAGACTTTCAAGTGCAAGTAGCCGTAACTATCTCATTTATTCAATCAGGACAATACAATCATCCCATTCATTTCAATCCTTTCAAAGTTGTGGTTTCTTGAGTTGGGACGGGATGTGTTGGCGCCGCGTTTTATACAAGTAGACGTCATGACGTAAACATGGGTATTCTCCAACTGGATGATGTACCCAGACCGTCACCACTTCACCCCACCATCTCCCTCTGGAACTGCAACTGCGACTGCGACCGTTTTCATATTTTGCCTCCTTTACTCTAACCTGGGTTAACTCCAGTAAACAGCATCATATCCAAATTCGGAGTCTTAAAAAGGACAAATTAAAGAAAGGTAAAGGAAGTCGTGTATATCTTATCTTTCGTCTATTAAGCCCAACCTTGCACTATCTATCGTAGGTTAGGTAGGTAGGTCAAGCATATTGACAAACATCCCAAGTCACGAACACCGCGAACAAGAGATTTGTTTTTTTTAATATAATTAAATCAAGACAGCAGGAGTTCTCTATCCATATTGCATCTAAACTATACAGATCTAATCCAAACAAACGATGAGCAGTGTAAAAACTAACCATTTTGACCGGATCTCCAACATGCATTTTTTCTATTTGCACACACGCTGCGTCTCCTTTCTTTCCTTCTAGTATATATATATATATATATATATATATATATATACAACCTCTTAGGGTATCATCGTCTAGAAAAAAGAGAAGGAGAGAGGGAACAAAAAACATGACTTGCTTGCTTGCTGTGCTTGTGGGCTTTTGAAAAGCCGCCCGACTAGCAAGGGAAGAAAAAAAGGATAACAAGGACAACAAACAATATGATATATATCGCTAAATGATCATGGCAATGGATGGAGTCGGGTGTAGAAATACAGTGAGAGAGAGAAAGGCCGACACCTTAGATCAGGGGCAGCAGCTGCATCACAGGACGCTGGATCAGGCTCCGGGAAGCCCTTGCCCATGTCTTGTCGCTGGAGACACGGCATCTCAGTCTCGGGGTCAACAACGGAGTGGTAAGAGTCTGCTTCTTCTTCTTCTTCATCATCTTCTCTTCCACTGCGTTGTTGTTGTTTTCGTCGTCGGCGTCGTAGTCGTACTTGACTCTCCTGATCACTCGCTCGATGGGCGATGATTCATTGTTCTTTGGAGAGAGGCGTACGCGAGGTTCGCAAGTGTGCAGATGACCGGCCACGGCTGGTAACAGGAAGCTCATGGCTACCACAAATGGCACGAACAAGCTCACTGCTACGGAGAGCAGAGATCGAGTCGTGGCCATGAGTCTTGTTAGAGCGTAGGGTTGCTTGGCGTCGCCAACAAGTCCACCGACAACAAGACTGCTCTGTGCAGTACTCGTTGCTGTGGTAGGTTGGCAAGCCGAGGGTGATTGTGGCATATCAGCACAGAATCCGGCAATGCTTCGGATTTGCTGGTTATTGGACCACATATCACAGTTTGTGGTGCTACCACCAAGGTGGCTTTCCACATTGTATGTCGCTGAAAGGGACTCCGGTCCAGAGCGGCTGTGAGGCCGGCCCGTTGGGGTCTTTGTGTTGTCCGGATTCTCCACAGGTGACGTCGGAGGTACTGCCGAGGAGCTCTGGGCCACTGCCATTACTGGTAGTGGCGCAGCTAGTGGCATCGGAGCGGATGGAACATGGCACTCGATACTTGGTGCCGTGGTAGTGGAGTGAGGCCAGGACTGAGTATTCTGCGAACCCGTCAGTTTGAGCCCAGGCACGATAGAGGGGCTTCTCCGTACCTGTGACACTCCAGTCAGAGGCCCATCTTCCTGGGCACTGGCTATGGACGTGACACTGTGTAGGTTGGATGATGGAGACTGGATTGACACGGCAGAACTAGTTGCCGGGCCAAAGGCGAGAGAAACACGCTCCTCTCCGTGTGGAAGTGTACCACGCCTACTGGCTGTGGTAGCTAGTCCGCTATCCACGGGGTATGATGATCGCGCCATGGTCTCCCCACGGAATAGTCCTTCTGATGAGGTGCCTTCTATTGTTCGTGTTGTTGACAGTGGGCTATGGCGCGGTACAGATTCATCTGAAGACGGGCCTTCTTGTAGCATGGCTGGTACCGTTCCTTGGCTGTTGTGATTCACCGCTACACCCTGACTTGGAGAAGGATATGTAGGAGTGAAAGCCTCGAGGTAGACGCCGTTGTCTAGCCCTCTCACTAGGCTATCACCGATTAGGTTGCCATTGCTTGTTGTTACCGTGCCATTTGCAAAGCCTCCTATATGATTCGCTAGGGCGTCGTGGCTGAAGTGGTCTCGGGAATGACCCAAAGACGAATCGCGTAGTGGCTGGATAGGAGACGCGGCAAGTTCCGTGCCGAAGCCGATTTCTTCGTCCAAGGTGGAGGACCTCGGCGAGAATAGGGTGAAGTCTAGGTAGCCATCGCCGGACTGTACGCCGCCCTCGTTGAGGTAGGGGAGAATCGGCTTGTGATTGTGTCCTGGCGTGGTACCGTCGATCAAGTGTACATCACGGTCAGTTGGTGTGATGGAAGGTTGCGTGAGTGATGTAGAGAATGATGAGAATGATCCAGCAGTGCTGGGTGTCAAGTGGCCCGCAGGATCCAGGAAGAAGTCGTAGTCCACTGGGATGCTGTCGGCGGGTTCGTCCTCGTACTGGATGAACTGTTCCCAGTCCAAAGCCAGAGGCTCAGCAGCAGCGGCCGGGAAGTGTGTGAAGGCAGAATTGAGAGCTACTGATGGCTCGGCCGAGAGTTGATTTGACACTGAAGCTGCTGGTGCTCGGTGGAGGACAGCCTGACGTGGCGCTGCTGCAGGCCGTGTGCTCTTGGTCTTCTTGGTGACCTTTGCAGACGTTGGTCCACCCGAAGACCTCTTGTGGCTGGGATCGCACTTGGTCTTCTTTCTCCTGCACGAGTCGCAGGCCTTGATTATCCGCATCAAGTGGGCATGATCTCTCTGCTCCTTGGTCTTGCATCCTCGCGAGGCAGAGTTGGTCACGTCTCGACCATCCTTGGTCATGATCTTCATGCCAGGGAGGTTGGAAAAGTCACTAGCAGGCATGGCCTTTGCCGACGACCGAGGAGAAGGCGAAAATGAGGAACCGGACCTCCATTGGCTTTCGGGCGTGACTGGAGAAGGAGTGAAGGCAGATGAGTAGCCGAGATTCGGATAAACCATGAAGAACCTGTAGTTTTCGCCGGTAGCCATCGAGTACCGGCAGAACTCCATCGTGACGGCTGCTCTCTTGTCACATATGGGTCTATTCCCGGGGATGTAGGCGTCAATCATCTTATCCAGTTGTGGGGTTCCCACGGCAGGGAAGAACTGCAAGGGAGCGCCGGGATAGGGCTGGTGCACCGAGAATCCCATGAGGGAGTTGACCGAGTTGTTGCGGGACATGGACGACATGGTTAAGACCGGAATATCAGTCACGCGGGAAGGGACGTATGGTACACTTTGGATCAAAACACCAACAAACAACGGACAAGAGCGGGGCAGCTAGCTGTGCCGCCAATCTCGCAGGTGATTGGACGTGGCCGCTGTGTGGTTGTGGAGTTGCGGGAAACTGTATATAGACAAAGATATAGACTGATGAGAAGCAGGGCCAATAGGTTTGTTGATGGTTGGCACCATATGCCAAGCGAGTATTACAATGATGTGTTCTTTTTTCCCTCTTTTCGGGAGAAAAGCAGATTGGCGTGCAAGAGAAGCTCTTCTGAGAGCTTGTCGGAATCGTCAGCTTCCAAGGGCTTACGACCGCCAATGTGTAAGTAGGTTATTGATGGAATAGGCTGCACCTACCTAATGAGCAAGCAAGTGTAGTATGAAGCAAGTGTAGTGGGTTACAGCTGTAGATAGGTAGGTGCCGATAGGGTGGGGTCTGGGAACTGGTACAAGCTAACCTCTCCAGATTCGATGCCTCCAAGGCGAGAGATGGGGAAAGCTGCGTATTCCGTCGAGGATATGGATGGGTGGGAGAAAATGGGAAAGAGGAGGAAAGTTGCTCGAGGCCCGGGAGGGAGTCACCAGCCGGTATTTTAGGATCTGACTGAGGCCGGAAATCTGACGTTCCTCGTCTTGTCGAAGCACTGCAATTCGTAAAATGGGCGGAGCTGGAGCTCTGTCTGCAAGTGAAAATCAGAGAGGAGCACGGCGAGACAAATAGGTTTAGCGCGGGATCCCAACTGGGCCACTATCGACCAATGGCAGAATTGTCTGTGTGGCCCACCTGTCTATCGCAGCACCAACCCACAGTCGGCTGCATGTACTCCTGTGGTAGCGTCAACTAGTGCTGCCGTGTCATTTCCTCTACAACCTTAACAGCACTGACCTTCGAGCTACTTGAGAGACTACCCGGCCATTGTTTTTATGGATGCCTGAGGCATACTTGCTTCGGCGAGAGCAATTCGTTGCGGATGACTCAAAATGCTGACCCACCTCCATGGACTTGTCAGGGGACAAGGGACCAAGGTCGAGACAGAAGATGCACTCCAGTCCCCGCACAACCCACTGGGCAGACTCCGGGGCTAATTTGGACCTTGGTGGTTGCCTCTTGCCCATAGCTGTCTGTCTCAAGGTTATTTATTGGGTGACGGGCATATTCCGATGATTCGATTCTGATTTATTTGTTTATATATCTAGTCTTTAACCTGCAACTTCTGTTCGAGCATTTTTGTTTATCTCTAACAACAACCCGATCAATCGACTACACTGTACACAGTACTGTGTAAAAGCAACCTCCCAACCCTTCCATTTTTATGTCAAGAACAAGTCATTGTGATTGTTACTCCCTGACCCAGTGCATTGGTAAACCTCGTATATCCGTACTTAGTAAACAGCCATCACGCCACACCACAACACCGAGTTCTCCATTACAAGCTACTTGGCTTACTTGCGACCGGCCAAAGAAAAAAAAAAATCATTCCCACATGATTCTGATCGAACATAAGAAAAAGTTGCATCAAGGTGTGTAGGAATAAACATCTCATCCTAACCGGTAAATCCTCACTGTAACATAACTGCGTACAACATCTTCAAACCCTATACTAAAGACCATGCTATTACCAAGAATGCAAAAAAGATGATATAAATTGCTATGTGCACCCCAAAGTACCAAGTCAGCACGCAGGTAGTGCTGCAGAACTCAAACTACGCATGCCTTCTTAGGTTTCACTGAAGATAATATTGTTTTTCTCCATCACGCAAGAAGTACAGCAGTACATAATGGCTTGAATTATATTGGGTATCTATCTAGAAAACTCCTATTTCAATGCAGGAAAGAAAAAAAAACATTCGAGGCACCAAAACGATATCGCGCGTTGTGTATGCCCAGTCCACGACACTCTAGTTTCCTGGGTATAAGTAAATATCAGCACCATCCGCTGTCTGTCCGTTCTTCTCGAAATTCCATTGAATATGCAGGCTCGTGACGGCCTCTCTCTCGTTGCTGCTTGCTGTGTGGAGTCTCTCCACCTAAAAATGTGTAGAAAGTGTGCTCGAGAAAAATGGTCGCTTAAAAAAGAAAAAAATGAAAACAACATGTCCACCATCAAGAGGCCTACGCAAGCCGACAATAATATGCCCTGGGCTGGGTGATCAACGTCCGTCGCTTGTTGATGGTCGTTGGCGCTCGAGATTCCTAGTTTATCAACAGGTCAGCTGTGGTCTGCCCTAGCCGGTTCAATGAACAGTAACCTACCACACTGTTATGAACCGATGGCGAGCAACTGAACAATCCAACATGCCGTGTCCAATTGCAGCCAAATGCCAACAGTAGGAAAATCTTGTAAATGGTCATAACATCATCCAGGAAAATGTCGCCAAGGAGGGGGTCTAGGGTGATCAAGGGTGCAGCCGCCAAGTTGAATGCCAACACGGGTACTGTCAATGTCTATAACGAGAAAGGGATACCCTTCCGCAGGTTATCCATGACCAAGAAGACTGGCATCGACCCACAAGGGTTGTGCAATAGACGAGGGTGTTTCCATCCCCTACGGCCCTTGCTCCCTTCCTGCGCAGGTGGCATAGTTGTCGAGCTAGCACAATCACCGTTGACCGGGAGTGTATAATATATTGAGCCAGTTGAGAACTGGCTCTAGTCTGGGTTGGACTGCCCCGCATCGCCGGCCCCTAGGATGGTCGAATCCCAGAAGCCATGCGAAAGTCCTGCATATGAGCTTCCAGACCCATCCAAGCCAGTCGGCATCGCGGCAAAGGGATCGAGTCCAACTGGGGTCTCACAGTGCGCCGGTATACTCCAGAGCCATTGCCGCCATGACTGGGGATGGCAACCGCTCTCTTGTTTACACGCAGGCGTGTCAACCCATCCCATGCGCATGGTCGCGCAATAATCGCATGAGGAACAGTAAAGCTCGTCGGTGATGGCGTGGTGGTCACTAGTGAAGTGAGCACAGAGCTGGTACAAGGGTCCCGTCCACGGACAGGTAGTCACCGAGGACGACGGTCCACTGTCATCACTGGCGCATTCGAACTCGCATTGCCACCGGTTTTGGAATGGCGTGGAGCTCCCAACGGGCACAAACTCCGGTAGTGTCAAAAACGAGGTTTGTTGTCGGTTTGCCGACACCACCTCGTTCACCGACGCTTCAGAGTCGATATTAAAGTCCAAAATCGACGTGAGCCTCTCCTGCATGTGGGCAGGCAGTTGGAATTCAATGGTATGGTCTACCAAGATTTCCGACTCGCTAGGGATACCATGCGGGGCAACGCCGATGCCGAACGTGTCTCTGCCAGCCGGCGTAGCTGTCCCAACACCGCTCTCGAACTGAATCTGAGAATTGTTGTCTTGTTCTTCGGTTGCCAGAAACTTGCGATAATTTTCTTCCAGCTTGGAGAACCCGTGGCAACTGCACTGTAGACTGTTAGGTTACAACACCCTGGGGCAATCCTCAAAGCTCTATCAGCGACGACGAGAAGAAGGACTTACTGATGACTTCGACTTGCGGTGAGAGGCGCAGATCAGCTTAAATCTCCTTTTGAAAGCCGTTTTGATTCGGACTTCGGGAGCTAAAGGGCCATGTCTCTTCCCGCGGGGAGGCTTCGGCCTTGCAGCCTTCGCAGTGGGTTCCGGCGAAAGCCCTAGATCCGCGTCTCCCGCATGGGAATGCGTAGTGCCCGGGGTAGAAATACTCTCGCCCGTGGTGCTTCGGGACATGGGCTGTGACCGAGGAAGCTCCAGTTGATTTTCTTCGGCGGGATGTAGGCCGAGGCGCTGCCTCTCCAGCTCTCGTCTACGGGTGTTGTAGAATAGTTGTTGCTCCTCGGTAGGTTCTATTATAACGACGTCATCGGCACCGACGCGCGACGCGTGCCTCGATGGAGAAGGATTGGGCGGGGCCAGATGGTCGGCGCCAACCTGGCTTGTGTCGGCCATCGTTCAGTAAGGGGGCCCTAAGGCATCACAAGGGTTGTTTGTTGGCTGTTCGGAAGTGTGGTAAGCCCAGAGAGAGTGAGCCCGCTGTAGTCTGAATGAGGTCTGGGTTAGGCCTAGGAGGAATCTAACACTCAGCCTTACCCCTAGCCCACGGGCTACAGCTAACTGATATATAGCACAGAAAGCCGTGTGTATGCAAATGTTGGAGAATATTGGGACCCGAGGCAACGACAGAGACGACAACAACAACAACAACAACAACAACAACAGAGAGAATAACAGAGACAAATGTTAGGTTTCCAGACGCGAAAGAAGAAGAAGACGAATAGAAGGTATGGAAGTTGGGGGCGCTTGTAAAGCGTGGGAGAATCGCGAAGACGACCAGGGTGAAGGGTGTGGGACATGGAGCTGCGCCCGTTGGGTGAGGCTGGCAAAGAAGTAGGCTTCCCCCGCAAGACTTGCCTTGCCGTCTCAATCTTCTGGTTGTTGCGGTCCGTGCTCCTGCATGATTTCGCTTCAAGGACACAACTACAATACTTACTGCAGCGACAGCTCCAGCAGCTACAGCTGAAAGTGTTGATATGCCCGCGATTCCCTCATACATCAGTACCTAGGTAACCGTAGGTAATAACCTACCTGCCCTCCCAACCGATGCAGGGCCGAGTTGTACAAAGCTTGGCCTCGCAACCATCAACTGACCCGAGCAAACATGCATTCTTCATATATCTGCACTCCTATGAAAGCAGCGAATGGTCCCTGTCCACCAGTAATAAGTTTGCTTGACTCTCTGCTGGTGCAAGACCGAAGGCGAGCGGCGCTTGAAACTGGAGAAAGCGGGGAAATGGCAGCCTGAGGTTCGCCCAAGCTCCCACCAGTACACAGCGTCAGGTGTTCTGTAATAAGCAACCAAGCCTCTGGAATGGATGTATACCTTGTGTGAATCAAGCACGGGCTTGCTCATATGTGTTGCCCGTACCTTGATGCCCGCCCGCCCCCACTGACATGGGCTTTGATTGAACTTGTTCAGCTCAAGAGCTTAGTGGTCGGGAAGGTTGGAACTTGGGTGGTATTCCTTGACGTTGGGGAGGTCAATACCCACTCGGTCAAGCCGCCTGTGGCTGCATGCAACTCTTACGCATGTTGAATTCGGGCCGGGCAATGGGCGGTGCGTAAGTAGAACCTTGAATGCGAAGTCACAAACAAGTTAGAGAGGGCCTGAGGGGTAATAAATCTTGCCATTCAGAGTGTGCTTCCGACAGTAGCTTGGAGCATGCCAAGCATTCTAGAAGCTAGGATGGCCGCTTGAATTCAAACAAATCGTATGCTTCTCTGCTCCATGGCCCTCCATTGGCCCTGGAAAACCCAGGGACTTGCTCCGCTCCCTTCTGCCCCTGGGCGGTTCCCATGGCACTCCGACTCTTGACGTCCTGCTGCATTGCTACGTTTGTCTTTGCCTCTTTTGGCAACGGGCACGTCGGGGTCTGACCTGCAGCATCGGCAGGTTTGGCAGCCTTCCTGCCTCTCGTCGCTGGATTGGGAACTCGTCGGACAGGCACTTCTTTGGCGGCTGGCATCGTAATGGTTGTTTCGAGTATGCTCTGTGATGCTTCACTATCCTGTTCGCGCATGGCGTTTGGTCCCCTTTGTGCTTCGAGGCCAGTCATCTGTGGTTCAGACGTCCGCCTTGGTTCTGCTGACGGGACCACAACGCACTCGTCAGCAGCTACGCGTGTCTCGTGGGCCTTCTTCGGGGTGGCCTGTTCTGGTCTGCACTCCGCTGTGGGCATGGTGCTCTTAGCTGCCTCCAACTCCTCATCAAAGACAAAACCAATAACCTCCCTACTCCGTATACTCTTGCGCCCTAGTCTTGCCAGACGTGGCGGTGGCATATCCTCAATTGAGCTTTCTGCTTCCCCTATACCAGAGCCAGCTCCGTCACCTGATTTGTCGATCTCATCTGAATCGAGATTCATGTCCGGAGATGGTATCCTGGGCCTGAGGCTCCGGCCATTGTTATCACCCTTGTCATTACTAGGGTCTTTTTCGATGCTTTTGGTCTTCCGTGGCTGTCTCGACGAACCTGTCAGTTGCGCTTCGATATTGCTAACCTTAGAGTCCATCCTGTGCGCCGTCTCGTCACCAGTATCATCGGTACAGCCAAGACCCGGTGATTGCCGGGATGGCAGACGCGATGGTGGTTTCATACTAGTTCCCGCCCCCGAGCGCTCCAACCTGTTGGAAGAATCCTGGGCAGTATTTTGTTCGGAGACCACCAGTAAGCCTCGTTTCTTTCTAGGCTTAATTCGTAGTTCTGTCTTTGCTTCTCCTTCTCCGAAATTCCTGGGACAATCTTCGTCTGGTCCCAATGTCAGATCGACCAAATCCGAACCACCGGTGGCACGCCCAAGGGTATCTCGCTTCCCATTAGCTATGCCTTTCCCCGTGCGTCGCTCCCGAGTCAGTTCTTGAGCTATGATTTGCATTGGATGGCGGTCCCTTGCTGGTCCATCAACTTTACCACTCGCACCTCCCAGTACCGGCAAGGACACATCTGCAGAAACTCGAGTCGAAATTACCCCACCAGTATTATCATTGACAGTTCCCGTCTCAGCCCCTGAGCGCTGTTGTTTGGTACTTTTGACCTTCTGTAACTCGCCTGATCTCGAGACAGGATGAGGACGGTCTGACCTTTGTGCGGCACGAAGCTTAGTGGACAATTTGGAAGGAGGCTGTGAACGACGCGCCTGGACAAAAGGATTATCTGAACAGTTAGGAGAGGCCGCCGGGGCAGTTTGTTTACTCTCTGCTTGTTTACCAAGTGTCAGGGCGTTGCCGTGGGCGCTGTGGATGGGCAATGACGGGGACGATAAGTCGAGTTTATCACGTGCTACTTTGGTGGAAGGGAGGCGGGACGAGGCCTGACTTGACGGGCATCCCGACAGCGTTAGAGTTGCACCGAACAGATTCTGGGCATATCCGCTCTTCCTGGGGGGAGTCCTGTCACGACGCTGGCGTTTGGTGGGTCGGGTAGATTCACTTTGAGGTGTCGTTTGGGCACGCTGCCGTTGTTCGTAAGGTGACTCTTTAGGAATTAGTGCGCGGCCATGGTGACCAGATGGCGTACCAATGACATCGTGGATATGCTTGGACGGCAAAGGCTGTGGTCTCGCGACATGTGGCGTAGGTGGTCCGGCCACGGCAGCCGCGGTAGCAACGGCAGCTGACGGTTGTCGTGAGGCAGCAGCAGCGGCAGCGGCAGCTTGGCGTTGTGCTTTCTCCTCTGCCCTCTTGTCAACAAGCTCAGATAGGTCCTGATCACGGCTTCCAACACACTCCCCCACTTGGACAATGACACCGCCTCTCTCAAGCTCAACTTCGTCACCATCGCTCAGGCCGTACTCATCACGCCAATGGGTGTCGCCTATGAAGTTGCCCCGGTCATCATAAACCATGACACGCCGGTTGTAGGTGTGGTATTTGAGCCGGCCATCTGCCCAGCGTTTCTGCTTCCTGCGAAGGTCGTGTGTGAAGAGGCAGACATGCTCGTGCACGGGCGCGGTGGTTATTGGCGATGCGTGATTGGTTGCTGGACCAGACGCCGCCTGGGCCGCCACGGTTCGGACAGTGGCAGCCATCGTGTTTCGAGAGATTAGGAGGGATTTCATCTGATTGATTCCATTCCTATGTCTCGCATCATAGTGCCAAAGCTCTTTTCTCTTCCTGCATGGCGTCAAATACAAGCTGGCTTGAGATTGATGATGCTCCTGGTTCCTGAGTGCAGGTGGGCGCGTCTGGTGTGCCTGTATGATTACCCACCTTTGATTGAGTAATCGCGTTTGCACGTGCTTTCCTGTATCCTGTACTGCTTGACAGCAGTGGACAATGACTGGAGGGAACTGCCAAGCCACACTGTAACATGGTGTCACTGGTAGAGGGATATCCAGCACAGTGAATACACTTTTTATACTGTGTGATATCCTTCTTTTCCGTGTCTCACCTTAGCAGTCTGGTGCCCCAACACAGTTCAAGTTTCATCCTGTGCTGGTCGAACTCGCTAAGGTTATGAAATAAGGACAAGGGTTTGAGCGGGTAAATATATCTCACTCGCATTCATCTGATTCTTGTTGTTAGACCTGTTTTGTAGGGACGATCTTTTGCCGTCTTTTCCGCGCAGCTACCGGGACCTGAGGTTCACTGTTCAGAACAGATCAGCATGCTCTTTTTCTCTTTCCAGGCTGAATGAACGCTTTATCTAGAAGCGACAATAAGGTTTGAGAGATTTGTCCATGTCCAAGTTCCAACACATACACAACTGATCACAAGACACGCCTACACTTCCAGTAGGTGTACATCGAGATATTGTTATTGCAGGATGTTGATTATACGCGATTTAGTAGCCTACCTGGTAGGTCTTGTTCCGTGCACAGCCATCCTCAGGATGATAGCGCCGCAACAGTGCAGAACAGGGTTTCTTGCCCAACCTTCGTTGTTGTTTCCCCTCTGACGCAAAAACAAGGTAGTTGTGCCACTCCAGCGGTGTTACTCTGCCTTCCTCCTCGCTCTTTCCCTGATCCTACTCCAGTCAAGTAATAGTAGGTACCTGCCATATGATGTGAGAACCTACCTGGATACAAATAGGTACCTACATGTACTTACCTTACCTTGTGTCTCGAATTAAGTAATGGACGTCCAGTCTTCCGACTTCTCGTCTCTTTCCGTCTTCTTCAATCCCAATCCCGGGGTGATCTGTTTACCCCTCTCGCCACTTCTTCAAGTCGGTAAGCAGGAAGCGATCCTCCCAAGTTGAAGCATCTCGCCTCTCGAGGAATAGGCTCTGAGAGTCCGTGCCGATGTGTTAACAACGGGTCTACTTACCTCGACACATCCCTGCTGCTTTCCCACCTTCACCTGATGCTGTTAACTCGACATCATTACCCGTTCTGTACACTCCACCTTCGTGATCAGCTCGTGACTTCCCACTTCCACAACCTACAACTCCCATCAATCCATACAAGGCCACCAATCCAAGCCTCGTCTGTTGGCCAAGATCAACCCCATGCCCCTGGGCAGTGCATTGCTTCGGGTGGTCATAAAACGAAGCTCACCCACGCCAAACATCGTGAGCAGAACCGACGGGAGTTCGTAAATCATAACGCCAGTGTTTCAAGATGCAGTCAATGCAAAGGCAATTTGGCCGCATGCTCCAAAAGAGCCCCGGCGACAATGCTAAAGTAGCCGTCCTTCTGACTGACTACGAAGATGTCGATAGAGTCCTTGCTAAGGTATCTCCCTGGTAAATGCTGCTGATTGCCGCTTATGCTGGACTGACACACTCCACTCCACAGATCATTGACGCGGCAAAATCATGGCGCGACTCGTGGTTCAGCATTGCATCGACGCAATTGGGTGTGGTGACCGAGTACGACGGCTTGTGGGATCCCATCGTCGGTGCGTCCGAAGGTCTCGGCAGACCGCCCGCCCCCACACCCCAAGCACAGCTGGAACAAGCCCTGCATTTGAAAGAGACCTATATGGAACTGCAGGCGGAACTCGTGGATGAGATGAAGCTCATCGAAGTCAAGGTTTCGAGGCCCGCCAGTGAAGCACGCGAATACATCAGCCCTATTCGCAGGACCATCAAGAAACGAGAAAACAAGAGGCTAGACTACGAAAAGGCCTTAGAGAAGGTGACCAAGCTTCAGAGGAAGTCTGGTAAGACTGCTAAAGAAGAGACGGCGCTGGCCAAGTTTGAAGCCGATCTGAGCAAGGCAACTGCTGTATGAGGGCAACCCACTTCATCTACCGTCCACGACAGCCCCGAGCGGGCGAACTGACTCTTGACAGGATTTCCATGCAGCCGACGCCCATCTGCGAGACACTCTACCCCCTATTGTGGCTGCGACCTTCGACTTGATACCACTACTCATAGGTGCGGTGGTGGAAATTCAAAATCGGCTTCTCGCACTATACTACACGAGCCTGCATAACTACTGCCAGGAGCACGGCTTTCCTTCCCCTCCGCCCCCCATGGAGGAAGTGATAGCTATGTGGTCGGCTGCCTACGAACCTGTGAGGAAGGAGTTCGAGTCGGTCTCCTGCATTGCAACAGGGAAAGCGGTACGTCTGCCGATGAAACTCCCTGGCTATCCACGCTTACAGACTCAGTCACGCGCCGATCCGATCCCCCCCACTCTCATGATCAATGGCCCCCAAAGGTCGTCTTCGGGCCTCTCGTCCATCAATGGTGGCCCCGAGTTACTACGGCAAAAGCGCACACCATCAACAGTGTCTTTGTCGTCCCAAATAAGCTTGACGCATAGTCCACGCCAGCCCAAGGCGATCGACTTCGATCCATCCTTTAGCAACCTCGCACCTACGGATTTCACCACGGCATCGAGGCTTGGCCAGCAACACTCGCCCGCCTTATCTCCCAGTTCCCCGATACCGAACGATTACTCCCTTCGTTCTCCGTCTACGGCGTCCATGAAGCCATCGGTCACATCGTCGAATGGTGTCACTTGCAGTGCTCCCACCCCTGCCGCGGCGGTAAAGAAGAAGGCGCCTCCACCGCCGCCACCCAAACGCATAGGCTCGAACCGCCTCGAAGAGTTTGTGGTGGCCCAGTACCCTTTCAGCGGCGACGGTGCAGGCGACCTCTCGTTCCGCCAAGGTGACAGGATCAAGATTGTGAAGAAGACCAATACGGTGGATGATTGGTGGGTTGGGGAGATTGGTGGTGTCAAGGGGAGTTTCCCTGCCAATTATTGTAAGGCTGCTTAATGAGTCTTGCATGAACCATGGGTTTTTTGTAAAGAGGAGGAATTTTGGGACTCTGTACTGTCTTTGTGGCACATGTGTATTATGACCTATCCATATAGGTAGCAGCCAGATGATTTGTATTCTATGAGTCGAGTATGAGTAGGTACTTTAGGGGGTAATTTATAGGCACACGTTATCTTACAAGATCGTGATGGTTTAAGCATCTGTTCAGGTCTTTAATGGAGCCACTTGATAGAACAGAGTTACCAAATAATAACATATGGTTCTGTTAATGTTCTTTTTAAAATCCGGTAAAGGAATGTAAGTCAAACGTCAACGTCTACATCAAAAAAAGATGAATAAACATTCCAATTGGTTAAAGCACTTACTGAGCACAATACACAACTTGTAAACAACTGTGTAGAGTGTACAAATCATGGTATGGATCCATGTATGTCCTGTGTATGTATGTATATACGTCTATCTTGTAACGTTCATCTCACGTATATGCATATACAATCTATCCTTTTTCCTCATCTAGTACTCCATGATCTCTCTAAACTCTTCTTCTTGTTGTCCGAAAATGCCATTGGATAGTGTATGAAGAGGAAGATTATACACAATGCGTTGTTATGTACTTCAACTGTGCAATTTGACAAAACAAAAACGCCACAAATAGTATTGATGAATACGCATATATTCTGATGCGTGATGCCGAAATGAATAACTTCAGTTAGATATAGGTACTCCATGAGAATGTATCTTCCACTGATGCGAGTCTATTTTGGTCGTCGAAGCCGTACTTAGTCGACAGATGTCCCCCATCACGTAGAAAAGGGAATTTTAGTGTCCATCTAGAAGAAAGGATGGAATGGGGTATCATAAAAACGCAAGGAAATGCCCATGTGCCTATGTTCAGCGGGAGCGTGGGAAGAAATCAAAGTCCCAACAGTTCGAAAAGCATTCAACGGTCCCAGCCGTAGGGAAG
Organism: Xylariaceae sp. FL0594; assembly: GCA_022385605.1. Classification (NCBI taxonomy): domain Eukaryota; kingdom Fungi; phylum Ascomycota; class Sordariomycetes; order Xylariales; family Xylariaceae; species Xylariaceae sp. FL0594. Next base: position 206,877 of record MU280795.1, read on the forward strand.
GAAATGCCCCCTTTGATCGAGCAAGAGTGCGTGTACCAGCTGAAACAAGAGGCTCTAGGCGACTCATAATGTGCTGGGCCCCAATTCGACCGCGGGCGAGGAAGCGCCCTCCCGGCGTCCTTTATCTTCTCCGGCTTGTGTTTCACGGCGGACCTCAGCCTGTGCGTCGGCAAGGCCACGCGCTCCGAGGTACCCGTCGCCTGAGCCATCTAATTCCATAGGTGTTATCGGCCCCGGACTTCCTAGAGGAGCTAATCGTGGTTTGGCTGGCTTCGTCACGTTCTTGAGCCCCATGGACCGCAGGGAACTTAGCGTGGCCTGATTGATATTGCCACCGTTCAAGGCTATAGTAGCTTGGGCGATCATATCGCGTTGATACTGTTGCAGCCGTCGTTTTGCATCCGATTCGTTTCGCGTGTGGTTTGCCGTGCCGGTTTGGTTCAGAGTCGGGACTTGCGATTCCGATTTGCTCGTATTGAATAGGACAGGATCCGATGGCATAGGTCGATGGGCCTTTGCCTTCCTTTTCTCGTCCTTCCGCCTCTCGTAATTTGACGGGTAATACTTGCCCATCGGCAAGGGGCTACTCAGATCTCCAAGCGGCATGTAGGAGGCCACGGGCGTGGTCGACGAAGACGTTGACTCAGAACGTCGGGGGCTAACGGCGCTCAAGTTTTGTACCCTCATGGTTCGACCGGGTCGTGCAGGGGCTTCGTTCTCTTCCCTGCCTGCGTCGCGGCGGGGAGGCTGAGATGGAGGAGGGCTTTCCTTGGATGCACGTTGTTGCGACTTCATACGGGCTTTGGACGGGTCGAGGTGGAATGGATGAGGGTGGTAGATGCGGGGTTGCTCTTCATGAAGAGGGAAATAGCCTCTGATAACCGGATATCGTTCGAGTCAGCCATAGCCTGCCAATACCCAGCCCGTGTGAAAGAGAGAGAGAAAACCAAGTTACCAACATACCCTGGCAGATCCCCACGCGCAGACAAAGGTGCGGGTGGAGTATATACAGGGGCATTGTTGACCTTTTTCACGGAGGGGAGTTCAATGGCTATTGGCTTGCTGGAGGCCGGAGCAAAGCTCGAATGGCCCGATGATGACGACTCGCCCGCACGTGGAGACAGGCGCGTGCCTGGTTCTTGACAGGTACATTAGCATGGCTGATGACGCAGTAGCGAACTGAGGTAGCTTCCAAGCTGCACTACACAGCAGTACAGCGATGAGCAGAAATGGAGTACTTTCTGGACAAGCTTTTGAGGGGAAGCTAATAACGGTCTTAGAGCTGGTCCGTTGCTTCAGAGTTGGGTTCACCAACCCCAAAAGGAGATAGTGTGCCACTACCAAAAAGGAGTTCAAAGGGTCCGTCTGGAAAACTGACTGGCAAACGGTGTTTGGCAAATTAGAAAGTTGGAGAAACAGGAACGGGACCAAGTAGCGCCCCATAACGGTTCTCAAAAGGGTACTCCGTCCAGGCAGGGGCCCTTGGACCGCTACAGGGCAAACAAAGTGTGACCAGCAATCACTATTGGTGGACAGAATTGAGAAGTGACCGTGAGAGACCACAACCGCTCGGCCACCATATATCGGGAGTTTCAGACCGAAGTAAGGGCAGGAATAAAACTGGTAGGAAATTGATAATTGAAAGGAAAGAGGCACCGTGGCCCATCAGCTACTGGCCGTCGCATTCATCCATTGAAAGCGAAACTTGGAAGGAAAAGAGAATTGGCAACATGCATCATGTTGCTCAAATTCTCCCTTTCAAAAAAACAAGAAGATGGAGGATTATGCGAAGTGAGGCCGTGCTATTCTGAGACACAAAGCAAGACGGATGATGACATGTAGAAAAGAGATATCCAGGTTGACAAAGCTCTGGGATTGGGCGAGAGATGAGACTTACCAGTACTTCTCAACAAGGGACGTTGAGGCGATAATGGGAACTGAAAGCTGTCAACCACGGAGCCTGGGGAAGGTCCTGCCGAGAGCGCCATATCGTCCGACCGTATGTCGGGAGATGAGAGAGGCGAGACATCAGACGAGTTCGACATGTTCGATAGTTGCCTCGTCGGTCCTGCCGGTCGTCTCGACATGGGAGCCAGGTAGGTCGATGGCTTGAACGATCGTCCGAGATTTACCATCATGTTATCCGTCCGTCCTGAGGGTTCTCCCTCAGCAAGTACAGACGAATGCCACTGATTTGAGGATAGTCGCGGATCGCGGTTGCTGTTGTGTGCGGTGTTGATGCTCTCCCTTTCCTCTCTTTCTTTTCTTTATCTCTCGAAACTAGAGCCCCAAGACACCGGATCTCGATTCTCGGCCAAGTGGTATATGGTGCTCTATCTTCAAGTACGGGCTCATACGGTGCGACCTGGATGCGGATGTGGCAATGAGCCAGCGAACAAGGCTGTCCCCAAGTTAGTATCGAAGATTTTGTCGATTGAGGGAAGAACTACTCGTTGCGCCGGTGAAGTCGGGGCAAAGGGGAAAGATGGGAGGCAGCGGAGGGGAGTCCCACAATATATAATATTCCCCACGGGCGACCCTAATATTAACAGGCAAGTTGGTAGGGAGGTACATGTGGGCAGGATGTGTGGAGATCGCGCTGCCTTACCTTTGGAGATTCAGGACTCTGATCAATTCAGTTGCGCATTCAACATGTACACTTCTGTATCGCAGGGCGGAATGCTGGTAATAAAGCTAGTTAAGTCCAAGGAAGCCGTGACTGGAAAAAAAACCAATACACTGAGAGAACCGGCGGCCGCTACTGTTTGTATTAGGTTAAGGTATCCGCCACCAGCGGGAGGTGGTGTATGTACTGCTGTAGACCGTACGTTGGGCCCGCCAGGAACAGGGTCCCTCCAGGGACCAGGCGTGTATCCACTGGCGTTGGATGTTTCCCACTCCTTTGCAACCCAAAACCCTCTTTACCTGAAGCCTGCGGTGATATGCGCCGTCATGCCTCGGTCGCGGGTGGTGTTTACTAAGGGCGGAGCCAAAAGCTACCGAGTTGTGCAAAGTCCAGTGAGGATTCACCATGTAGGCAGGTGGTTGCACTGGCCGTATATATTCTCTGGCACCGGGAAGTGATGATATGAGACTAGGAGGGCACGAGGTGATCTGAAGCCACAGTTATGGCGCGTGGTTAAAGCACGAGCAAGTGTGCGATACGATACGAGAAGTTATGATAATGTGGTGGTGGTCGTCGAAGTAAAGTTGGTGTGAAGACACACATAGGACAGTGCCCTACTACTATTTTAATTGCGTGGGAAGACCCTGACGGAAAACTGGATTCAGGGTCCCGGGAGGCGATTTTGGTACCTACCGTCTCCTTCTCTCTCTGTACTGTTGTGCGTGTGTGAATCAGGAGGAACAGAGAGTACCTGCCTTGCTGCCATCAAATGCTCTCTTGGTGTGGGAAATGCTAATTTGCTCAATTTCCGTATCTGGATAGTGGTTGTAAGTGCGTCCTCAAACAGTGGAGCTTTTGTCATGTTGTGTAAACAAGGGGCCCTGCCATTACAAGTAGGTTGAGGTAAGTTGCTGTGCGGATACCTACTAATAAAGAGCGATACAGGCTCCGAGGAAAGCAAGGGCTGGTATTCTGCAAGATATTTCTTCGTCGACCTCCTGGCACAATACCATCAAGTTATCAAATCTCAATCTCCGGAGGTTGATAACTTTGTAACTTGAGGGGTCTTACCAAAGCAAGCTAGTGTGGCACTACTGTCCAGGCCACATGCCACTAACAGGGTTGAGAAGCGCCCAAGTGGAGAGGAGTGTGACGTCTCTGGTACGACATAATGCCGTACATCCGACAATGCGATACTTGGGTGAAACTGTGCTACTGTACTGACAGGCCTTGTTCTCCGATATCAACAAACAAATGAAGAAGACTTCGCCCCAGCTCCAAATCTGGATGTACAGCTGTGCGACAAATGGTCATCTCTCTTTGTGGTGAAGAGTGTAGTCCAGTTGCATCGAAGGACTTCAGTAAACGAGGAGAAGGATCATCCGATCATCCAAATGTACTTGGACATACAGCTTGTCCATATGCAGGCATTCCTAGCGGCATCGGATCATAGAATCTCTCATAAAGGGCTACATACCAAATGCATGGGATTAGCAAGTCGTGTTGTATTGGAGGGTTCTCGGGTTCTACCCGGAAAATTGGACATTCAAGGACTGGCGGACCACACCTCTTCATGGCAGTGCCCAGACACCCAGAGATGAGCATCGGGGCATCACAGCCTGAGTTGGCTTGAGTGTCTGCCGGCGGTTTCTCAGGCACGACAGGGTGAGAAAGTGGCCTGTTTTTTTGAGAGAAACGGTGAGGATCGTCTTTGATCGTCTTGATCGGCAACTTGCTTGGCACCCTACCAACATTGCGCCTCACACGCGCCAGGCTGCCTCAAGAGTGAGTGGTCTCTCAATTGAGGTTGATCCGGTTTGCGCAATGCAAGTCAAATGGCATACACGCAACCACAAATACAACTGCCGCCAATCGAGACTCAGCACTTAGGTTGCATCCTGTGAATCCGATGGTGTTGTCTGATTCTTGTCTTGAGGACGGGCCAAGACCGAAGGATAAGCCGTTGCTCCTGGTATTAACCATCTTGAGTAGGTGCACGCACGGAAATCTCAGCCGCCCACACCCAGCAAGACTCCAAGAGAATAGCGAAAGATGCAAGCTTCGTAAAAGCCTCAAGAGGTGGATCTCTGGTGAACTGGTAGTCCAGGCTGTCCAGCAGCGGATTCTCACCTCTGGCATCAGATGGAGTCGAAGTTACTGCAATTACACACCTTGATTCCGTTACACATTTGCAGCAACAAACGCGGAAAGTCATAAGATGTTGTTGGAAGCATAAGCCGCTTGGATGGAGATACTTGATTGTTACTGGGTACAGGGACCAGGGATGCACTCCATGGAAACTTGCAGCTGAGCCACACATCTTCTGTGTACGGATGGTCTTCATGAGAACGGCAGTATCCAGTTGTGTGGCCTGTGTGACACACACTCGTTTATGTGGAAGAGGTCAGGGGGCCCCGGTCCCTGGGAATAAGGAGAAAAAGAACAGCAGTATTTCCGGGCAACAAGTCACAAGCCGTGGGCCGTGGCTGAAACCTCTCACAGACATCTTCACGAGTTGAACTTCACCATGAAGAACAATCCACATTTCAATGTCAGCGCGGGATCCGGAGCGGCTAGGTTAACCTTTCTACTCACCACATGCTGACTTGGCAGGATACCGCAGGCCTCCGGCTTGATGAGCTTCATACTGACTGCCAAAAAGAGTACACAGTACATATATAACATGCAAGCCAATCCGTCGCCCCACAACTTGACGATCTCAGTCTCAGGCGGGGATCTTTTTTTCGATGCAGCTCCATTGCCGGGTGCCCCAGCATATGGCACCTGCATATAACGCGACCGAAACAGGAATGGCGCTGCCGATCATGGGCAGACGGATCCCGCGCTAAAGGTTTAGAATGTGTGGAAGCTGAAACGTGTAAGTGCAAATCATCCGTAATTAAGAGTACTTTCACTGTCCCTACACAGCTGTTGGAACTTGGAATTTGCACAGACACACAAGATGTAGTGTAAGGTGTTGCTGTCTGTATTTGCGTTGAACTTGACATCCCATCTAGTCTAATGTGTGACCTTTGGCAGGAAGGCTAGGATTGTATGCTGTAGAGACCGTTGTATCATTATACAACGTCAAACCCAGGATTGAATGTAACGGAGACAAGGGTTCTGCCCTTCTTTTATTCTTTTTTCAAAGCCCGGCTTCTGCCCGGCCTTGCTTATCGGAGATCTACATTTTGTGCATGCTGTTAATGATATATCATATGAAATATATACATTGCATTCCACTTCGACGCAGATCTTCAGACAGGATGGTTCTTTCAGTCTGCTCAGCGCTCGTTACTATGTAGTTGTGGCATCTCCCCCTCTCTATTAATAAGCACACCCAAAGATAGGGAGAATATTTCAAGTTTTACAAGTCCCCTTGTTTGCTTTCATTGCAGAAAACATTTGTACTCAAATAAATGTACGCCAACTTCTTCCGAGCAACCACTCAGGTTCACATTCCTAATACAGTTCAGTTTAGGTATAGGTTTTAGTCACTCTGGGGTGGACAAGTAGAAGCTATGACGTAGGTCTTACGATCAAAAATCTTTAGCACGGGTACATACCTAACCCGAGAGTGGGGATGACCCTTGCGGAGTATGTAGGTTGGGTTGCTTGGCTCAAACTTGGTGGGATTTCAAGTAAAGCCCTTAATACAAAGCAAAATTTCCAATAGGAACCCCGCTTGTGCCGCTGGAAAATTTGAGATGCAAAAGATGTGAAATTAGAGGGCGATTGGAAAGAAGAGGTGGAACAAAAGACACGCTGAGGAAATGGCACGTGAAGATGCAAGGGTGGGGTTGACATTACACAGTACCAACCTAGAGTCCGATGCCTCCAAATGTGAGGTGTGCGGTATCCCAATTCTTGTCCGAAGCTCCTGTGGATGATTACTCTCAAGATAGAGGGTATCAAGACAAAATACTTCCTAAGGGTTAGCTTTCAGTAGTAAGGGGCAATGGGTTTCATGGAATTAGGACCCTTTAGAGGAGCGAGCCGGTTTTCTCTTCGGACAACGTCCGAACAGCTTGTGATTGGCTGCCTCTTATGAACAATCTTAGGTAGTTGGTATCCAAGCTTCTCACCGGACAGCTCTAAACCTCTAGTACACACGCTTATATGGTTAGTCTAGCTGGTACCTGAAAAGCCTAACAAGGTTAATATAAACTGAGTGTAGATACAGGTAGACACAGGAGAGAGAAAAGACAGCAGAGAAGACTCAAACTTGGTTATTACAAGATATTACGATTAGTGTAAGAAATGCTATAACGCGGGTATAGTGCCTGTTACTCCCATGACTTTTCCTATTGCAATCCCGACGCCCGTGCCGCAGCACACTTTCCAGCAAGGATTCTAAAAACCATCAAAACAAGCGAACCGGAGGGTGAACATGAACCATGAGGGTTGGCCTAAGGTGATATTTCGTGGCCGAAGTACCGATATCAAAAACTCATATGGTGGCCCGGCCGGTGAACCGAGTGTGTCGTTCGCGATGGAACCACCAGTACGCAGCCGACGCGCTGGTGCCGATCAGCCAGAGCAGCGCGTTTGCCAGGTCCACCCACACGGCGTTCTTCATGCGCTGGATGTCGCCGTTGCCCTCGGGGTTCTCGTGGATGTACATGCTGCCGAACAGGCCGAAGAGCGCGATCCAGAGCACGAACAGGACGAAGCTCCACGCCGACACGGCCGCGAACCGGAGGAAGAAGGGTATGAAGTACAGGATGGCCGTCACAGCCGACAGCGTGGCGACGACAAGCGCGTAGACCTATCAGAAAAGAGAAAAAGGCATGAGTATATTTTGATATGAATTCGAAAGCAGTGAGCTTAGTTGCACATACCCATTTCCCGTCTGTGTACTTGCCGGCCTTGTGGGCGCGGTCGACATCAGTGCCGTAGAGCCCAATGACCGTGATGGCGAGTACGAGTTGGAAGAAGTGCAGTATGGAGAAGAGCACGTAGCTCAGCGCCATGCCAAAGACGCCCATCTTGGATGGATTGTGTGACCGACCGCGACGCGTTTTGCAAACACAAACAGCGGATGCCGAGGAGAAGTTACCAACGTTGATAGCAGCGGGCGAGATGATGGGGAAATTAGGGAGAACGGACGATCTGGCTTCGAAGAAAAGGGGCGGGTATGGAATGTTATTTAAGACAAGCTCGATGTGGTTTCCAGGGTGCAAGCGGTGGATCGCTAGCGCTGTCGGCACTTCCCGTTAGGAGATTCAAGATCTTGAGATTTCTTTTGATCTAAAGGTTAGAATCTACACGGGACCCAGATTGTATCTTGTTTGTACAACGCCTAAAGTCTAAAGCGTGTAAATCTGGTATTATAGATGGTATTGATCTAGTGTGATGGAGTTGCGAGGTAACGCAGGCAGTTGTGCTAGTTTTAGAGTTTAGAGCGCGAGGGTCAGTGACGTCACGATGCCTGCATGCTTCAACCATTACTGGAAATCTTGAAATACCACCTGAAGAATTCGATATTATGTGGTCATGTGGCAGACTCTCAAGGGGAGCACCTGTCAGAGCTACTTTGGGCAGCTATTAGGTCGAAGAAACGACAATGTAAAGCTCAATAAAGCAATTGGGTCGTCAGATTTGTAGGCGGCGGAGTTTTTGTATACATAAATTCTAATACAGCATACAAATCGGCATTCAGACACAGTACAGTGTATACAGCAAATAGTGACCCTAACACACTGTGCACTATATCACTGTCAAGTGCTCGTATTCTTCCAGCTGCCAGCTGCCGACACATGGGACTCACTAGAAGGGAGACACAATACACCGTATTGAACATTTGACTTCGACTTGGGAACGAAGACTATCATTAAGTTGAGTGTTCCTGCCTGCAGAAGGCTCTGGTCATAGCTCAGCGTCTTCCAATCTTCAAGAATATATATGCTCACCAGGCTATTAATTCTCCATTCAGCGCAAGAACATGTCCTAACGACCGTAGCCTGGCATGCCTGGGGTGGTCGTGGTCGGTCCTGTGACCTGGGGAGAGTGCGGGGGCGACGCAGGACGTGTCGAAGTGCAATAATCTGGAGAGTAATGTATACGCAGGTGCCGGCTACCGATTCCTTGGGTTCTCCAATCAATCGTTAATCTCTGAGAATCCTCACGGCAGTTGATCTCTTTCAATATATCTCTGGATCTCTACTCACAGGAAACCTCCTTTAGCGAGGTGAGGCTCGCAAGGGAAGGATGCGTGTTGGGATCCTCTTGCGTGCGATGCGGAATAAGCTTTCGCTACCGAGCAGGCCTTTGCTCATCCTTCCCGTCGTTGACGAGCTTATCGGACGTTTTGAGAGATTACCGACCGAGTCAGTCCTTCCGTGCCTCACTGGAAGCGAAAGTCGTTCCTCGTCTAATTTCGGCGGCGTTTGAGTCCTGTGTGCACAGGATTCTGTCAGATTTGTCAGACTTAAAAAAAAACCAAATCACAAGGCTGCTGGAAACTTCCCATACTTCTTGCTTATATGGACTTGCACCTTATAAGGGGCGGACAGACTCTCACCAGTTCTCATCTTTCCTTTCTACTACAGCCGGCGCCTTGGCTGGCTCTTTGGCCCCCTCCCCCCTGGGCTTGCCGATACCGATATAGATGAAACCTACTATTTTTCGAACTTCTTTCCTCTATTCGGATTTGTGAAACGTCTCTGTTATCGGATATAGTGGCATATCTGCTGCGTATTGAGCAAAATGATGCCGCACCCCAGACGAGATTCGCCGCGGCGAAATTGGGCGGCAGGACCTGCTAACTAGTGTTGAGTGTCAGCCCCAAGGGTCAAGAGAGGAGGTTTTAGCGCGCGCTCAAATCGCGATTTGAGTTCTGTTGTCTCCCCTTCTCGGGTTTCCTATGAACCAGAGACATACCTGAGTCGGAACGAAAGAAGGCGAAAAAGGGCGCCTTTGGGACTGTAATCCGGAAAGGGGCGCGCTCGGCCTGGCTCCCTAACTTGGACGACGGTCAAGGCACCTACCACCTTACGCACAGTGACCCTGGTCACCCCGGCCGACGTACCATCGGCCATGTTCGTTACGAACTTCGTTGGACCAACCAACACAGTACCTGACACTGCAGTAGAGGCACCTCTGGGCGACTCGATATGCTGGTGGTAATGCGAACAACTGCGGGTGTTCCATGCCGAGACTCGTCTAGCTCTATTAGGCACTGGGCAGACAAGTCATATCGGTTTTGGACCGTTGGCAACAGGGACAAGTGGATCACAAGGCTTTCACATATCTGCATGGGCCCTGCAGTCATGTCTCTGAGTCTCACCCCCTTTTTTCCAGGCACCCGGTTATTGGCTGCAGAAGCTAGTGTCCGTTGGTGCAGCCCGCTACTGCAACATTGCCCGGTCGTAGGGCTGTCGTCTGCCATGTAACTTTGGAATCTAGGACCTTAAGCGCCGAAGCGCTAGACGCGATCACATGCGTCTCTCCATGTCTGTATTGTCCAATGGATCTATTTCCGAGAAATGCCACCTCGATCCCCCCGAGTGAGCGAACCAACTCTGATTCGTATGTTCACCGAAAAGTCTTCGACGACGAGCATGAGTTGATCCGGATGCGTTACGCGCATGGCTCATCATTGGGCTAGGAGTTTGAGCCTGAGGAGACCGTCGTCATATCTGCAGAACGAGCGCACCGAACATTCTGTCACACGACCCCCTGGCCTGTCCATTCCTACTGTGACCTCACTATTACAGTTCAGAGGGCGGTTTCGGCCGACATTGGCCGTCGACTGTCCCAACACCGTACAGGTGCGAAATATGACCAACTTCGGATGAGTTCCGGTTCACCTTCACCTTGAAGCCATAATTTCGGTGGGATGTGTGACTCCTACGAACCAACAGACTCTCCTCACAGCCCCTGAGTTCAAGCCCTAGGCAGAAAGGGGGGCTTCGGACGTCGTTTCCAATGAGGGAAGAGAATCTGCAAGTGCTCTCTCATCGTCATTTAGATTGTCGTTCTCTCTCGTACGGGCCATAGCGATCATGTGTATATTAAGGTGCGTTCTTCGCCTTCCTCAGGACTTCACTTCTCGCTCTTCTCGCAGGACATCAACCCACAAGCAACAGACACTCGCAAACGAACAAAACTCACTTTCACAATCTCTCCGAGACGCTCAGCACTTTCTTTCAGTATCCCACGAAAAAGACATCCTCTCCAACCTCGCTTCACAATGGCCAACCCCTCGTGCAAGAGCAGCGGGAGACGTACCGGCGGAAGCCAGAGCAAAAGCTCTCAGGCGCCAAGAGGAAGCCAGACGTGGAACCAGTCTCCCGAAAATCCGCCTGTTAATGGCCACAATATGCGATGGAATTGCGTGAGTATAGGCTTCTCTTTCGACGTGTGCTTAGTTCTTACTGATAAGGTTGATAGTGTAGCTGCGGGGCGGGTAACCATTCGTACAGATACGACGATAGCTGTTGGAAATGCCAACATCATCGAGATGACAACTGCTGTGTCTGGTTGCCCAATTAATATTCTTGGTGCATGGACGCATCCGCACGATTTAAGCGTGCCATGCCGCCACGAGTCGCCTCGCCACAGGATCTCGACCCAGGCAGAAAGCTTCCCTATTGCGGGCCAATAAGGAGCTGGCTTTTTGCTGACCAAATCCCCACGAGTTCTCTCTCTCCACAGTCGAGGCGACCCGGGCGTCTTTTTGCCCCATTATTTCATTTTCTGTTAGGTGTATGTTCAGTTGGCAAGGGGTGGGGGGGGAGGAAGTGGATGGCGATGATGGCTATGTGTTACTAGTGTAGGTTAGGAGGATTGGAGGGGACTTGGAAGGATTCATCAAAGAAAAGGCCGGGCCCGGGCCCGCGCTCAGGTTGAGGGTTGTGTATTATTCATGTACGAGGACGTCTGGGACATACCTCATATTTTTTAGAACATTTTACTTAACAATAGACTTTCGCGTTTTTTCAATCAATCAGATTGACTCATAAGCCATGATAGGCATTCTGTGTCTCCTTCTCACACATCCTCATGACTAAGATAGGCCAGTGTGTAGGTAAGATATGTTGGTTCTCAACCTTGAACTTATTCTCGTCACTGGATTAGGTTAGTTAGATACATGCAGGCGCGGGCGCAGGCGCAGGTGCAGGTGCAGGCGACAGCGATATCAATGTACTTTTACTTCGGTAGCTAGTCCGATCTTCCGTTCGAAAGGATTTTATAATGGAACAATAACATCCGATTTCAAACGAAAAAGGTCCTTGCGTATGATGTGATCTGACCGCGGTGTTTGTTGTAAGGCAAAAGCAAGGTAGGATGCCAGGATGGTACTTGCCTAACTTGGCCGACCTAGGTTTAGGTATGTGGCCGTCTGTTGGTAGGCCAGGCGCACGATGGATGCAGGTGCAGGTCTGAAAATATGTCCGGGTAGGGCAGGGGCATGGGGAAGGGGTAGGGTGTGTGTGTAAAACAGTTGGTTTTTTCTTTTGCTGTTGGTTTAGAAGATAGGCCAAGGCGAAATAAGACAAACATAACATAACATAACAGCAACATTCTGCCTATTCGCCCCCCTTTTTTTGAGCCACGGTCGTTAACGAGGGGGTTTGAAGAATAATCGAAAAGAAGGGGGCAAGGGTACAAGACCAGGAAGGGGGGGACAGGATATGAATGGGATAGGTAGAGTTGGCAACAAGGCAAAAAAACCAGGAGGAGAAATAGAAATGCGACGCTGAACCAACAGTAACAACTGATGAAGATGCATGCATGCATACCAACAAAATATGTATGTATTTTCATGTTAAGAGGAGCAGGTAGGTACGACGTCACGTCCCTGTGATGATTCATATAACCCATCAAGGCAGTAGGGCATCAAACGAGAAACAGGCAACAGGAATAGCAAATACGGGTGAAACCAAACAGAAAAGAACCGTGCATACCAACAAACAGACAGTAAGACGAACAGTCACCAACATCTAACATCAACATCAACATCATCAACAGTGATTCGCGAGTGATCAGTATGAACCTTGGAGGGAGCGAGAGGGGCTAAGCACGCACGCGTACTTTACTTTCTGTGAGCATGTGACTGGTCTGCAGCCGGCGGAATACGGGGGGGAAAGGGTAGAAAAAAAGGGTGTAGGGAGATGATGTTTGGTAGAGATAACCGGGGTCCTGCCCAGAAAAAGGGTCAAAATTGAACATGGCTGAGGAGGTAACAGGAAGGGAGCGGGACGGGACGGAGCAGCCATGGGGCAATGACGCTGATGAGGAACTGTGGATTCAGAATGCACAGAGAGTCAAGTGAGCATGTGCATGTGTATGTGCTTGTGTTTACTTCTGCACCAGGGACCGTGTTCTACTCGGTCAGGCGAGACGCCTCAGCCCTCAGCCGAAATTTGAGGGAATAAAGTATATGGGGGGTAATGCAGGCAAAAGGAGGCGAAGCTACGACGCTAGGTCGTGTGCTCGTATATGGAAATTGGGAAAAGGAAGGGGGCGTTGATGGGCAGACATACCAAACCTGTCGAATAGAGGATTTGAGTGTTCGCCGTGCCACGCTACCTTGCTTCCCCTGGAGTCTCTTCTCCGGTATGCCTGTACATAACTGCATACCTACTATATTTCCTCACGATCGTTTCAGCCTTATGAGGCTGCTTGGCAGCAAATGTGGTGAGTCAGGGCAAGGTTGAGTTGACACTGCCCTAGTCTGCGCCAACAGCTGCATAGTATTTGGTGACGTACTTCCTCCCGTTCGTCGAGAAGGTGTCTCGGAGCAGGGCGAGGCATGGATGGACAGGGGCGTGGCCAAAAAGGGAGGAGACTGTGACGAAGTAGCAACGGATATACTTGAACCAGGGTGACTCAGGATCACACCACTGGGCTGACCACACCTGGGGCTTTGGCTAGTTGAGAGAATAATTACTGAGGAAAGCCTTCAAACGGGGACAGGGGGTCAGGGATAGAACAGATTCACATGTGAAAGTAGGTATGGAGAAAGACCCAGCCAGACAACCAGAGCCCGAAGAGCCATGGGCTGAGAAGATTGGGCGTCTAAAGCCGGAAGGGTTCTGGCCAATGGAAGACTCCTGAAAGAGAGACTTTCGTGACGAAATCATTTGTCATTTCCCATATTTACTGGCAACCAGGGGTGTTGCTGGGTGCTTACCTGTCGCAGTCATGTTCCAACAACACGGGCCCCATCGGCTGCTTTTCCGCGTTCCTAATGTTCTTTCTGCCTTATTGGACGCCTTGGCTGCCTAATGGAGATTCCAACGGAATATCGGTGAGCAGAGGGGCGCTATTCGTGAGTTCTTCTGGTGACACTTACACATCGTACGCGTGTACTCCACCGCCCCAGCTAGTCAAGAATATCCGTCGTGATCAAAACCGCCTACTGTTGGGTCCCGAAAGAAGGGACGCTGGTCTCACCCGGTCGAACGTGACAGGAGAGAGTGCCAAGATGTTGCGTTACGCCTGTACATTACATCGTAAGGCGACACAAGTACAAAGGTTTCCGGGAATGGTCCGCGGCCGTAACCTGCATGAGCCAGCGCCTTACCACCCTCCCAGGGTGCTCGCTTCTATGTCGACATTCTGCTGCGTCGACTAAGATGGGGGAGAGCTGGGAGAGCTGGCTTCGACATGGGGTGACACTGGTTGATTATCTAAGTCGTACATGAAAACAGTTACCCAGTCGCTAGTATCTGAAAATATCCGTTGTTGCTACAGATCTTCACGTCAGACTGGCTGATGAAACGTCCAGTAGTAGCAGATGAAGGGGCCCACGCCTGTCTGGTAGGTCTACCCGAATGGCAAGCACACCTTGGACAGGTATTGCAGCACTCAAGTCCAAGACACGGACGAAGACTCACATTTCCTAGTCCCATCCACCGCCATTCTGAAGAAGGGCTTACGCCTTGGGTGCTGATGCTATAGGCACCCAGGAAGAACAGGGGGTGGTCGTCGTGACGGCGGCCGCTGGAAATGGCTTGTTGTGTTTGATCTCGTACTGACACAGTGTCGAGTCGGAGAATTCTTGATGACAACTGACAACAAGGAGAGAAGATGGTGAGGGGTTGTTGAGGCTCTGCTCTCCTGGCAGGGAAGATCTAGCTTTGGATTGGGGCATTGGAATATTCCGAACAGCTAGGGGCGGTATACCCACCACAGTGATGTGGACAACTGCCATCCCTTGTACTCCGTACTGCTGTATAATGGAATGAATTATACGGTGTGCAAAATATACGGAAATGGGCACCTGCTGCAGAGATGACCGATGGCAACGAACACGGAATAGGGACTTACCTAATATAAGCAGCTAAGTTGTACTTACTTACGTTACATGCGTCTTCGCTCCCTACATCCTTCAGCCGGTAGTACTGACAGTGACAAGCCGGCAAGACGAAATTATCAAGTGGCTAGACTTGGCTCTAGACTTATCGACCGATGCGAGGGATTCGAATCCGCCCCCATCACTTCGCTGCATTTTGAGCATCCTCCCACCCCTGGGGGCTAAGAATCGAAGCGCTCGACTCTCGAGGTCAATTCGGCAATGACAGAAGCACCATAGTTTGATCCAATCGAGATGTGACGATACGGAGTAGCCGACCGGGCCATGTGGCTGTCCAACGCAGCTTTATGCCGGCCATGCGTATCCCCGTCTTGTTCTGCTGGGGTGCTGCGTGTGTTATGCATTAGAGTAGCTCCAACTCCAAGATCACCCCCATTTAGTCGTCTGCAGACTGCATCAAAGTTCAGGGAAATGAGAGACGGAAATCGCTGAAAAGAAAAGGAAGGAAGTGGCAGACTTTAGCGCACCTACCATATGTAACCTCTAGATACTACCACATTCATGTTGAAGGAAGTGCACAGTAGTCTACTGTCTCACACTGTATATACCGCCTTAGGTACCTACCAGCTCCACACTCCACACTGGAGGAAAGTGCCCCGGAAAAAGGACAGGGAAGAGGAAGTAGGCACCAAGGTCACTTACCACCAAATGTCAGCGACAGAATACATGCAATATCCATACTCTTTCGTGCCTTGGCTTTATTTTGTACATGTAAGGTTAATACATGAATTATTAGGTACAGGTAGACGTTGGTCGGTTCGTGGGGTGCATCTGCAGACTGCCATTCCCAACAACTTTGATCAACACGAGGATTTCAGTTCTCTCAGGTTCAGCTCTTTAGACGTACTAGCAATAAAGTCGGACAGCCGTCTACAGCATAAAGACCGATCGGTTAGAAACTACATACACAGTAATATTTTGTAGGTGAGGTACCTAATCTCGCATCCATTCATAACCCGTAAGCTACATCATCCTACAACCTAACCTACACCCTCAATGACCATTCATTGACCATCATACTGCCCAACGTAAGCGCCAAGAGGATGATGTCAAGTTGAGGAATCAGCCTGGGCTCTGCTGCACTTATGCACTGGTCGTGCTCCCTGCTCACTGGATAGTTTGGTCAAACAACGCTCGAGACTTGACATGTTGCATCGTCTGTCAGTGAGGGGAGATAAATAGAGCTGACGAAGCGGGAGCAGGATAGCAATGACAGTAACAAACGACCCCGGGTTGGCGATGCAGGATTTACCGAGCCCACCCTTCATCTTCATCCCGGGCCTGCCTAACTTCAGGGATGCTGGAGGCTACGAGGTAGCTACCGACTCGCCTGCTCCTCCTTCTTTGGAAGGGAAGAGGAGGATCAAGATGGTCAAGCGTGGTATTCTCTTCAGATCGTCCGAGCCCTCGGGGTTGACTGACGCCGGCGCCGAGTATCTGAGTCAGGAACTGGGTATAAGGCATGTGTATGACCTACGATCTGCTGTCGAGATATCCCGCGGGTACAACAGTGACCACGGCTTCCCTATCCGCGAGTGGGAAGGGTCGGAGCGCAAGTTTGTCCCAGTCTTCCTCGACAGGGATTACTCCCCCGAAGCGCTTGCTTTGCGGTATAAGAACTATGCTTCAGAAAGTGACCAGGTTCGTGGGACCCTTGTATCAGTGCTACTCTGCTCCTGCACGGTCTCTTCTTTTTCTCTTCTTTTTCTCTTCCGCTTCCTTCCTTTTCTCCCGAGTTGGTATAAATGCGAGGCTTTTGTACTCTGGACCCCACGGAGGCCACCAGGTCACAACTGGGGGGGGGCGTTGTGGAGAGCACGAGACTTCGTAAGGATGCACCTCGCCCATGCACCTGCAGGGTACTTGAGACCCTGTCGAGACATCCCTCGTGAATGATACGACGGCTTCCAAAAGTCCCAGATCCGCCCGCGACACACATGGCCCCGGTTGCATGAAGAACCTCCAGTACCGTACAGAGCACTTTTGGAGTGCCATGCCGGTTGTAGCTAGGATCCATCAAGCTCGGGTGCAGTTCCGGTATACACAGACTATCGGGAACTCCGAGATGTGACCTTGTCTGTCACCTAAAGTTGCCCTCCTCGGCGGCCACCTGCAGACCGTCATCTTTCGCCGAGTGGCATTCGATCAGTGATTCTTCGAATTGGTAGCCTTTCTGACGGCAACAGTCCGCATATCTTCCGTCCTTGGTGTCCAGGTTACATGAAGCCACATCCATTTAGTATTCGTCGAATGATTTTGTCTACTCGACTCTTCTGTTCTAAACGCTAACCGAATACCAGGGCTTCGTCGAAGCATACAAGGATATTCTGAAGGCTGCTGCGGACCCAACAAACACGTTCCAGCCCTTCAAAGCGATCTTGGGCCACTTGGCCTCGACGTCGACTGAGGCCTCTCAGTCCGGCCCGTCGCCATGCCTCGTTCATTGCACAGCAGGGAAGGACCGGACAGGAGTCATCGTGGTGTTGGCGTTAAGCTTGTGCGGAGTCCCGGACGAGGCTGTCGTTCACGAGTATAGGTGAGCCACTCCATTCCATGGCTGCAAATCCCCTCTGTACTCTATCTGTCGTCTTTCCTGTTGTTCCCATCCGGTCAAGTGTCCCTAAAATATACACGCAAAGCCGCTAACATGTCGTGCTCCGCCACGGATGAAGCCTGACTGAGCTCGGATTGCGTTCGCGTCTACAAGAGCTAGTCAAGCATGTCTCTAACAACCCAAAGATCGGCATCGATGCCGCAGGGGCAAGACGGATGATTAGTGCCCGGTACGTTCTGTTTCCCTTCACTCTCAAGCTACTCTTGCCCTACACTCTGCATCACTATTTGTTTTTCCCATTCCCTTCACCATCCCCACGACGGGTTGTATCGATACGCCTTCCACCCCTCACTTTCGTACACATGCAAAGCCACCAGAGAGCATATCTTGGCTTGGGGGCGGTTGGTCTCGTGGCTCCAGTAGAAAGAACACCCGCGTACTGGCGTCCCTTTCGGGCCCAGCCACCACTTTGGGGTCCGCGAAACGGGCCCGATGCGGTGAGCATAGGAGTGCCCGAGGTACACTACACAAAGAAACTCTGTACGCTGTATGAGCGCCTGAACTCCCTCGGCATCGCAAAATGGTAGACCTCATGAGTCCGAATGACCCAGCGAACGAGAGCCGGAGACTCGTGTTGCGGAAGACGCAGCTATGATCGTTCACTTCCCTTTTTACATTCCCGACACACTCTTCCTGATAGTCTTGTCTCGCATTCACTTTGTCGTCGATTCTCAAAACCTAATGTGTGCAGATTATAATACTTACTGACATGTCACCGTGTTTACAGGAAAGAAGCAATGCAGGAGACACTGAACTATATCCGCGCCGAGTACGGGTCGGTCGAGGAGTGCGTGCTGAAGCTGGGGATTCTGACGCCCGAGGGCATTGCGCAGCTGAGAAAGAACCTGATTGTCGAAGCCGATGAGGATGACGCGGTTCAGTGGCGAGAACACGCCAAGCTTGTGAGCAAATCCGCTCAGGACTGTACATCGACTTTGTGAGGGGACAGAAGCAAGACTACCTGAGTTTGAACAAGCGAAAGGGGGTATATATATGTGCGAGTGCTTATACATAGTATCAGGCTGAAATACAATGGATATAATATTTACAGATGCGCAGCCCACTCTGTCGACCGCATGCGCCATTTCTGGTACGCTGTGCAGGTACCTAGATGGCAGCGCTGAAATCCATTCCTCAGCCCACTGCTTCTTCCCGTCCTGATAGTACATTATTGATACACGAGAACTACCGGCAACACGGTGCTCCCGAGCCAGATTATGGTACAGAGGTAGGGATGTCGATCTGGTGGCCCTTGGACCGGTCCTCGAAAGGCGCACCGTAGCGCCAGCCCTTGCCGGCGCGAGCCTTGCCCGTGGGGCCCACGTTCTGCGAGTTGTACTGTTTGAAGCGGAATTCGAACCGTCCACTCTCGACGCGGGTCGTCAACTTCTCTTCGAAGTGAGCCTTGGCGGCCTGTTTCTCGGCCGCCGCCCGTTCAGTCTCCATAGCGGCTTGCTTGAATCGCTCAGCTGCCTCCCAGGCGGAACGGCCCTCCATGATGTCCTTCTCCATCTGGATAAGCTCCGGGTGCGGTAATCGCTTATCGGCGGGGAGCAGGGTCGGGTGGAGGGCGGTAGCGGCGTCCTCTCTCGTGAAGTGTCGAGACTCGGAAGTGGGCCAGAAGATCTGCTGCATGGTGTACGGATGCATATGTATCTCATTGATGGGCTCAAATGGCTCTTTACTATATTGAGTGTCGGCATTCCAGACCGGAAGCATGCCCATGATGGCGTCGGCATATGGTTTCGCGAGTCTCTTGCCCTATCGCACGAGGTCCTGTTAGCGCACAATGTTCGGCTGACGGAAAGTTGGCAGCAAGGCAGGAGGGATCGATTGCTTTGATCAGAGAGGCTCGCAACAGCAGTTTGTAACCATGTAGTTGTCTTAAAGACTTATCGAATTTGGTTTGTTGTAATCATCATATCAAAGCTGAGAAGGGATGGGGTGAATGGACGAAAAATGGGGGAAAATGGGCTCACCTTGGATATCCAATCCTTCTCGACCTCCTTTAACCGGACGACGGCGGCCACTCTCCGAATGTCGATACCATACTCGGCGGAAACGACCTTGATGGGTTGGCCTTCCCGCATTATCTTGGACCATATCAGTTCGCGCGTACCGTCGCTGAGGACGGGCTCGCTCTTGAAGGCGGAATTCATCGGAAACGGCTCATAACCTCCTTTCAGTGATTGGGTAGTATCATCCTTCTGTATAGTGGGACGTTGTATATAGCAAGGTCCCGACCCGGGGCGGTGGTGTCTGAATTTCCGGCCGGCCGTATCGAGCCAGCTGTAGAACTCAGCACGGCGCCTCGACACGCGGTTTGTCCAATTCCGGGCAGCCGCCTTCCCCGTGGTCGAGAAGCCGGCGGCGACGGCGGCGCCGACAGAGGCCTGCGACGGACGCGTCTGGGCCAGACAGCGCGTGGGGTTGGCGCCCGCCCGCGATAGAGGGCAGGCGGCACCGGTGGCCGGTATTGGTACTCGCGGTGGCATTGCGACGACCTCACGACCCCCGAGGCAAAGAAAAGAAAATTCAAGAGGAAACGGGAAGGGAGGTTGGCTTGGAGGTTTGTTTTATATGAGAATTGGTCTAGTTTTTTCGTCCCCCTCCGGCATGCGGAACAACGAGCTTGATGTGCTAGCAAAAACCTTATTGGTGTCGGCTGCGGATTAATAATGTGCCAGGGATTAAGACAGCTTTGGAGTACGTAAGCACTTCAAGTCTAAGTGCGGAATAGGTTAGAATCCTCCGAAGACCCTGTCCGTTTGTACTGTGCTGGAAAGTCACTGTGCTGGTAAGTCACTGTGCTTGAAAGCCAATGGGGTTGAGGCACATGCAAAATGCATGGATCGACGATCTCTTTACACAGTACAGTTCATACCACGCCAGTATGCCAAAAGTTTAGCCCCAACTTTGATTTTAGACGTGCAGCAGTACTGGTACCCTGTTTTTTTTTTCTCCGGGAGACAATTCTGAACTGGTATTGACAATCTCGCCTTTTATGTTTAAACTGTGGAAATATATTGCCGAGATATGTAGTTTGGCGTTTCCGAAGACCTATGCTACACCTATCTCGGTAATTAGTGATATACAGAAGTGGCTTGGTTGTGTTATGACATTCTGTTGCCGATGAGTTTTGTACTTCGATGGGGCCTTTAATTCTTCTCTGCCGCACAGTCTTCCAGTCCCACCCCCATCCTTAATTTCATGCATGCCCAGCGTCCTAATTTACTAATAACCCTCTACGGTTAGGGGGTTGAAAGTGCAATGTACTAGATAGATTATACTGCTATGGGATTCTCACTCTGTACTGCTGTACAGCAACAATAAAACTTGAAGACCGTTTTCAATCGTCCTTATGGAGCGTGGAGGGTGATGCACGGCAGGAGAGATGGTTGTTGAGAATTCAAATGAGAATCAGGGAACGGTATGCAAGCATTCGATTTTCACCACTACATCCCTACATGTCCCATCTCTATCGTCCCTTTCCCTGGCGCATCTATCTAATCTGTACCTCCCTACCTCCTCAAGTGCCACATCGCCTGGAGTGACGGATAACCTGCTGCAACCCCAGGCCGCACCACCTATAGGTAGTATAATACTTCCTATACTCGTAGCCATGGGATGCATGTGAGAGCGAATACATGAAGCCCTCCGCAGGCGAAATCCCATCAAGACACCTAGGTTGATTGGCTTTTATTTTACCTGCTCTATCATTCCCTAACCTGTATCACAATACCTTTTCTCTTTGAAAGTTTGTCTTATTTATCTCAGACGACTGCTGCTCGCTTTTCAACCGACCTGGGCAGGTTGAGGCCCATAATATTATTTATCGCCTCCGCTGTGCTGATGAGCTGCTTACCTACCTGTATACCCCGATTCTCGCCATGGGCAACCTGAAGGCGCGTCTCAAAGCCACGCTTCTTAGGAGAGACAGCAAGCCGCTTATTCCATCCGCTACCAAGAACAGCTTCGGGGGAGACCATGCATCGAATGCTAGCATTAATACGCAGCCTGGTGGCGACGATTCCGACGGGCATGGCGACCACGACAAGGTGGAAAGGTCAGGGACTCCTGGTGAAGCTCCTGCCCGTGTGGTAGAGAGCTCTCTCGGGGACCCCAAGCCAGACGACCATGACAGCCGGAAACATCTCCGGATCGACGGCGACGATCACGTCCCGGCTCAAACACCGAGATCGAATCATCATTCTCCTGCCCTGCCAAGTCCAGCAATACAAGAAGAAGCTGAAACCCAGACTCTTCAAGTTCCAGCTCCAGCCCAAGGTCAAGCTCCAGCTCCAGCTCCGGAGCCGGTAGCTTCAGCACTAGCAGCCCCAGCTCCAGCACAACCGCACCCCCTCGGTACAAGTACCACAGCAACGTCCAAACCCGCTCCACAGTCAATCCCCCCGGGCGAAGTAACAAGTCCACAACATACACTGAGCCATCCTCAACCACCAAACACAGAGCCAACCATCAACTCCGACACCACCACCGATTCAGGAAGCGATCTGCCAAACCTTGCTGGCGCGAACTCAATCTCACCCTCTTCTGCCGCTTTGACTGACACACTGACTCCTTCCAATCACCCTTTTATTCCCACTGGAGGTACCAACTCTAGCCCAGCCGTCATTTTCTCTTCGTCCACAGGAGCTGTCAGTGCAAACCTGCTTCCTAGCATCCACGAGTATCCTGCCACACCATCATCGGCAACCTCAGCATCTCCAATCAGCCCCAGTCGTGAGGCAGCTGTCCCGATAGTGAAGTTCGCCTCGTCTGAGTCGCTACCAGCCGTCTTCAGCACCAACTCAGGTCGCACACGAGATCACGCCTCCACAGATTCCGACAACTACCTCCGAAGTCCCTCCCTCGTCGCACGGACGGCGAACTCTACGCCTCTGCCAACAAGACCTTCGTTGTCGCCGTCTTCTTCCTCCCGGGCGCTCACAGACAACCGGAAACAGAGCTTGTTCCCAGCGTACCAAGCCCATCTTTTCAAGGCTCTACTTCAAGGCCATGCGGATAGTGCCGAACTAGACGCTGCTGATCCCGACCAGCAGCCTCCTCCCTTGCCAAGCATGGTCACGAGGAAGATATGGGTCAAACGACCCCTGGCATCGGCAACACTGATTACCGTGAGCGACGATGATCTTGTTGACGATGTCCGCGAACAAATTCTCCGCAAATATACGAATTCTCTAGGCCGGCTATATGATGCCCCTGATCTGACCTTGCGGATATGTAACCGAGAGCAGCAGACAAGCAGACCCTTGCAGCCGGACGAGCCGATGTTGAAAGTGCTGGATTCCTTCTATCCCAACGGCCAGAGTGTGGACGATGCCCTGCTTATCGACATACCCTCGCGCAGGACCCCCAAGGCGTCGCCGAACCCCAGATATTATTCCGACGACCGGCCACACGAGTCTGGAACCGACTACTTCCCACCGTATCCGCCCCCGGCTCTCGCCCACCACTCTGCTTCGACGACAATTGTCAATGGGCAGCACACCCTTCACTTCCCCCCGTCCATGAGTATCATCAGCGGAAACCAGCTTCCACCGCTTGTTTCACCCGGCAGCACGAGACGTATGCCCCTCAACCGGCCCAACGTACAAAGAATGCAGACGGCCTCGCCCGTGTCCACGGTGGCGAACAGCCACGCTTCCCAGACGGGGGCCCTAGCAACCGGTATGCACAAGCACTCCAGACCAGTGGGATCAAGGACTCATTCAGGCGCATCTGCAGACCAACCCAACCACGTACCCCAAGCACCCCCGATCCCGACGCCGCCGGCTGCCGCACCCATCGCTACGCCGCCCCCACGGGTTTCGTCGCCGCGGCCGTCGAATCGAGCGATGAAGAAGACGAGGAGAACCATCGAGACGCCGACGCTGCCGTCCGCGCTTCTAGACACGGCCGTGCCGCCTATCAACATCCTCATCGTCGAAGACAACATGATCAACCTCCGGCTTCTCGAAGCGTTCGTCAAGAGGCTGAAGGTCCGGTGGCAGACGGCGGTGAATGGGAGAGAGGCCGTGGACAAGTGGCGTGCCGGCGGCTTCCACTTGGTACTGATGGATATTCAGCTGCCCATCATGAACGGGCTGGAAGCGACGCGTGAGATCCGCAGGATCGAAAAGGTCAACTCGATCGGCGTCTTTTCTTCGTCGGCCAGCAGCCCTCCGGATGAAGTCCTCCCAGAACCGGCCGAGGAAGACAAGCTGGCGAATACGGAGATGTTCAAGAGCCCCGTGATCATCGTCGCGTTGACGGCCAGCTCACTGCAGAGTGACAGGCACGAGGCCCTGGCAGCCGGCTGCAACGATTTCCTGACAAAGGTAAGTTCTAACGATTCTATCCCTCTTGTATGCGAGTCGGTTGCTGATGTCGCCGTGTTCTAGCCTGTCCATTTTGACTGGTTGCAGCGCAAGGTCAAGGAATGGGGGTGCATGCAAGCCTTGATCGACTTTGACGGTTGGCGGAAATGGAAGGACTTCTCTCAGAAGACACAACCAAGCGATGCGGGCAAGAAGAGTACCACTACGTCGAAGGCTAAGCCGGTAAAGAAGAGCCGCCCATCAGTAACAGCCGCTGCTTGATGAGTGGCTGGTGCGTTCTACGATTGCTCTTAATAAGCTCTGCCTCTGACTCCGGATGGTTACAGGATCAGAGGGGAGAAGAGGGTGGTTTTGATGTTTATTTTGTCTTGCGCGCAAACATGGTCGGTGCATGGTATCAAACGGGTATTGTGTTGCATCTTGCTACACACAAGAAGCCAAGAAAGGTCAACTCTACACATGAATTGAAAGGCATATATGATTAACTGCCTGGTTTATTGTATCCCGCATTTTAGGACAGTTGCGTGTATTGAGAAACTCCTGGGATTTTGGCGGTCCCGACCCGTCTTCATTCATGGACAATCGGACAACAAGCGGGATCATGTTGGAATGGAGCATCGGTGTTTTTTAAAGACAGACAGAAGTAAAAGCGCTCAAACTTGATTCAAAGCCACCCACCTCCCTGTTCATTTTGCGATATATCTACTGTCTCTGGGACACGTTACTGGGGTTTATTATAGGTGAGACTACGTGAATATTTTGCGCCAAAGGAAGGAGTAGCAAAACAGTGCTAAGTTGAGTATCTAACACTGTAAAGCATGATCTGGCAGGTGCTTCCTGATCTGTGTGTGTTTGTCAAGGCAGCTTCAACCATTACTGCCCAGTCCTGATAAGTCTAGGGTTAGTCGGAGAGTGGAAAACGACTTGTACACGACAAATGCCAGGTGGTTGAAACGGCAAACATCGACTGTCCCATCTATTCGTTGTCAGTGCCCCGGCGCTGTCTACGACTTCACGAGGGCGTATCTTTATGCGGGCCTGTTTCCAAAATCATTATTCAAGCCATGATCTCATTTGGGGGGAACTAACTGACTGCCTTCTCCCTTACTTGACAAAACGCGCGCGAGCGAGTGTTTCCGTGTGGTACAGAAGAACGTCGTTGGAAGCTAACCTAGGGATGTTCGATGTGAGCCGTTTGTTCCCAACACCCAGCATTTCCAACCGTCTGCTCCTGAACTCCCGACCGAAATTTCGACATATGGAATTGAAGCGAATGTGTTGCAACTTGCAACACAAGAGGGGGGGGGGAAGAATAGAATAAGGAAGGACGTCTGTCTCATCGCCGTCTGGGTCTTTTGGCCGATCGGGGGCGGAGCTCGGCTGAGTCGTTCGCATCATCCGAACCAGCTGCATCATCTGGATTACCGGCTCGCTTAAAACCATGGATGACTGCGATCGCTCTGGCAAGCCTAATATCGGCGGGTGATTCTCTGGCGAACGCCTTTCCCCATTCTCCAGCCAATACCTGTGCGCAGCGGTTGTAGCTGTCCTCGGGCATTTCCTCCCACATGACGCGATCGGTCTCCTCTTGATGCATCCACGGGCCCTCGGGAAAATGCACCCACCTCGACCTCCACAACCCTTCTGTTTCCCATTTCCGCCTTACGGAGTTGTATGCCTCTGCGTAAGGGTCACCCAGGGCCAGATACCTGCCGTCACTCCACCACCCCAGCCTCTGGAGGTGTATCAGAATATCACGCTCGCTCATAACCCCTTCTTCAACCCCTTGTCGCTGGTTTTCCGGAACCCCGCGGGCTAACGCGATGGTGGTCTGAAGCCTGACCTGCCTCAGGAACTGATATGTAGGGAGCGACCGCTCGAACGCTTTCTTATCCTCTGGATCGCCTTGGCTGCGACCGACATGGACATCACACCTCCACTTCGGAAATCTACCGGATCCGTCCAGCCTGAGATGGTTCATGAGAAAACGTTCCTGGTTCCAGTCCGCCTTGGTCAAATCCTCCGCCTCCTGATATGTGACTTCCAACTTCGTCTTGCGCCGTTCCCTCGGCGACGCCGCTCGGAGTCGCATCTCAACTTCCATGCTGAACACGGAGGCCGGTCGCGAGCGATTGAGTCGGTCCATTATACGAGTTTTCATCCGCAGATCCCTTTCTCGCAGTTCGTCTTCGTCAATCACTTCGTGTGAAACATCTACATCTATATCGACTTCGCCCTCGGCCTCATCCATCTCGCCCTGTTCGCCCGCAACGTCGACCTCATCGCCAATATCGACGTCGTCCTCAAACTCGGCATCCTCGTCTTGCTGCTCGTCTCCGTACTCGGCTGCAGATCGCGTCATGGGGGTTGACTCCGCATCGGTCTCGGGTCCAGTATCGACATACTCCCCAGTGGAGTCGCCGACATCGGGTGACTCGGATCCCCCTTCAAAACTCTCTTCTTCGTCATTCCTGGTAAATTAAGAACGATTAGCGCTTGAATATCAACAATAAAGAGCGATATGGTGAGAGACTGGGACTGAGAAGGAGAAGAAGATGGAAGTTGAGTGACTTGAGAATCTTTTTTGAACTTACTGACTCGGATAGGCCGTGGTTTCGCTCATGGGAAGGTTGAAATTTACCAATAGGTCAGCAGCTTCGCTGGGCCCGAAATATTGTTGACCGTCGGCGGCGGGGTTGGGTTGGTGTTGTTGTTGACTGAAATCGGAAACGTCGTATACTGATAAGCCAAGTGCGCGGGGAGTAGGGGCGCTGTTGTTGTGATCCGAATATCCGTCATGGCCTGCCCAATGTGCGGACATCCCTTGCGCTCGTTGCTGCTGCTGCCCCCAGGTTTCTCGATACTCGGGCTGGGTGAGCGGGCACATGATGGATGTTGACGGGTGAAACGGGCGGGAGCGACGGTCTGGGTGGGTAGAACGCATGGGAAATTATGAGATGAGATGGATGACCGGTTGCTTGTTAAGAGTACAGAGGTCGATCGATGGACAGTAAGTGAGTGCTGCCCGCCTGCTTTTTATATTCGAAAAGAAGCGCATGTGTCTGGGGGAATGGTCCCGCGACAGAGAAGAATGAGAAAAGGCATACTTTGTATCGAGAAGTTGTTATTGCTATATATGTGTTTTATAACGACACCATCATCTATCAATCTAACCTAAGGACATGCGAAAGAGTAGACAAGACAGGGGAAGGTGTACAGCGGGTACTGGCGATCCCGCCAACTTAGATTTTAGGCAGACAAGTAGAAATGCATATTCATATCATTATAAGTAAATGGGTGTATCATGGCATCGCCACCGGATACCAATAATTCGTATCAAAGCATGGGCATCTCTCTACATTTTGTTTATTGTTGTTGTTATTAGTGTTGTTGTTATTAGTGTTGTTGTTGTTGCTCAGAATGTGGTTCTGGCGAATCATATTTTTGTTGAGCGCTCAGCCACACGCTCTAACCTAACCTAACACAGCGGGTTTTTTTGTTGTTGTTGTTTTTGTTTTGTTTTTTTCACTCTCTCCCTGGTTTATATTGAGATGTGATTGGTCCCCTCGCCGCGAATATGTTATATAGGTTTGTTCATTAGAGACAAGGGCATGATCTAGTGAACGGTTTCGCCTGGCTCGGGTGGGGTGTAAAATGATTCGAAACGAGCTTGCTGCCTGGGAAGGTCGACTTGTTGTCAGCCTCGGTCTTTGGATGTCGGGCACGAATTCAGGTTCTAGGTTAGTCTATTTGCTGAGGAGGTGTACGAACCTAACATACCACGGGGAGACTTGTCTCGTGTTGTAGGTTAGGGGGGTGGGTTTGTTTTTTTGTTTATCAATCTTGGCTTTGCTACGTTAGATATGGAGGGGAGTGGGATCTGGTGTAGGCTGGATAGAGTCTGGGCTGACATACACATACTCAGCCACACGCGTATACATACACACCTAGGTTAGGTTATACAACTCGTGCATACTGTCTGTCTGTCTTTAAATCGTTTGTTTATCTTCGACGCCCGGCTCATATGGGAAAGGAATAAGTGAGTGTGAATGTGGTCGGTCAGGTGAGTGAGTAATTCACGTAGGACTTGCTTGAGACGAGACGTCCTGTCTACATGTGCTTTCGTGATATATCTTACCTAACCTAACGTATATCATATCATTATTGTTGTTCCCGTTTGATCGATCGGTGGTGGAGGACTCGAGTGCTGGGTCTCGCTTTTTGCTTTGAATGTGGGAACTGCGCATGGTGGTTTCTCGAGTCCTACTTCGTTGTGTGACCGCTACTGTGTAGTGTAAACTTTACTGACGGGAGAAAAGGAGAAGATTCTCTGCAGTGGTACTAGTCAAGATTGTGCTGGAAGACTAAACTAGGGTAGGTTCTGAGAAATGAGGGAAAGTAAGTATGTAAGGGAGACTGGAAAAAGCCAGCAGCGGTTTCTGACAACAAGGGGGTTTGATAAGCGGGTGGGTGATCCCGAATCCCTTGCGCTAAGTCGCGTTTGCTTTTGGATTTTTGAATGCAGGCATCTATACACGCAGGCACTATATGGTGTAGATAGATACCTACCAAGATATATATACACCGTATAGTGTTTACAATCCTTGGAGTGTCGGAAAATGCTTGAGTGTCAGGGGTAGCTAGCTGCCTGAGGACGGATTCAAGGGCAGATCTTTACTTGACCTTGTTGCTAATACTGACATACCAAAGCGTTCCCATCAAACAAACTGTGGCCACATCCTTTTCTTAGTTTGCCCAGTTTAAACCCAATATTACGACCAAGTGTCAATGTCAAGGCTGAGGTCGCACTTTAGGAGGGTTCAAGGGCCGACCTTGGCCTTCTCAGTAATACTCTGGGTTCCTGGCAAACCAAGTCATTTCAATCACACAAACTATGGACCGTTTCGTTTTGTTATCTAGTTTGTTTCCCGTCCCAACCACAAACCCTTAAAGGGTTGGAGGATGGAGCAGGGGGTTATCACGTGATCTACACCACAACGCCAGTTACGCTTACATTATCTACCATATATGGCATGATATAAGTCAAACCCTTTTTCTTGGTTTATCTCATCTGTGGGCAGAGGTTTCAAGTTTGTGACACATGGATAGGGGAATTTAGGTGGTACTGTAATTGTTTACATCTGCTACAAGTCATATCCAGCTTGTTGGATTACACTCCCTGATGCCGGGATAGGCGAGTGGGAGAGTGTCCCAGTTTCCCACGCCATAGAGAGAAGACTGGTTCAGGTTGTGAGACCTGGATAGTAGAAAGGGTGGTTATATGGTACCGGTAAGACTGTATTGTTTACATCTGCTGCTATTCAAGTTGTTGCCTTGTCTAGCTCATGCCAGGGCAGGCAAGTGACTGCCATGGGAGAATGTCCCTGGCTGCCATGGGAACATACCCCATATCGCAGATCATAGATAGAAGACTGGGTCAAGTTGTAGCACCTGGATAGTAGAATGGGAAGTTATGCACTGTTGGACAGGATTGTTTACATCTGCTGACCTGCCTACTATTGGGACTGATAAGTCAGTGACTGCCATGGGATAGTGTCCAGATCATACCTACATGAAGAGAAAACTACCGAGTGCATACACCAGGAGAGAAAGCAAGGTACAAGCCCACGTGGCAGGCCGCGTACCTCCGTACCGAGTTCCCAAGCTGGAAAGAACGAGATACAAGCGCACATTTCTGAGGCCATCTACGCGCTAGCGTGCCTTCATGTACCGAATACAAGAACGGGTATTCATCGTTCTTGCCTTTCTAACCACAGGATATGCCTTTGTTGCTATAGATACAAGAATAACTACAAAGGCGGTGTATATGACTGTGATCTCGTTCCTGCCCCTGGGTGCCATCTCGGTCTTATACAAAGATACAAGAGTACAAGAGATACGGGCTGGACGGAAAAGGCCCGGGTATATCATTGACTTGTTGGCCAACCACCTCAGTTTCTACTTTCTCTCTTTCCACTACCATCTACTTATCCACTTGAAGAGTTTTGTTCTTCACTTCAGCATCTCTTGACCATCAACCTACCTATCCACTTGACAATACTTGTTGTTCACTGCATCATCTTTTGACAATAAGTTATTGCCGTGTGGTCCTGATAAAGTGTGTAAGTCGTCCCTGCTCTTCTTTCTTCCGTTCCTGAATTTCCACCCTACTTCACAAAAGTAGCTTTACACTTTGGTCAAGTTTGTGTACTGGAACAAAACACTTCACCACACATCCACCTGTGGGCTGCTGCCTATCCTTTCTTCCTACCAACTTCAGTCATATTTCCCATTCCATCTGTATCACACACCCGCTTAACATTCTGCCTTCTGACGTATCAAACGAACATTACAGTCTAGTAGGAGGACGAGCAGTCGCGTGTCTTGCCCGGTAAGTTGAGTACATCCATATCCGAACCCTCCGCATTGACGAGGCTCTGCTTGCGGTCGTCGGATACACACCCTAGCACCTCGGCGCGCAAATCTCAGACCCGTGTCTTGTCTTGCCTTGGGGCACTTCAAAGCTTTGCTAACTCCTCGCAGGTTCTTTCAGCCGTACAGATCCGCCTTCACGCATCTGTCTGTACCATTCAGGGTTATCCTCGCTTAGCCACATGTGAATCACCCAACCCACACCTTCTATGCTTGCCAGAGTTTCCTCTGCTTTTGTCCTAACACTCTTACTGTCGCAGATATAACTCGAGTGTCCAAGTATCACAATCAAGGAAAGCCGCATTCAAGATCAGAAGTAGTGTTCTGCTGGTATTGAGGTAAGCAGATATACACCCGCCTTTACTTTCTCGATGGTCCTCCACATTCCTTGTCCACAATCTGATCATGCACTGACCTGTTACCAACACCTTTACAGCGCTACACCGAAGATCAAGTACAAGTTTCCGCCTGTCATCTCTGATACCAGAGTTTATTGTGAGTCGAGTGCACTTCTTCTATTCAATCATCTAACCGAGGGAACAATCGAGATTCTTTCAAGTTCTTGTCCCTGTTGTCGCTGCTTCGCTACTTCCATTTCTATTTTCTATCCGATACCATTATCCACACTTAAACACCACCATTTTCACCACCATCACTTCCAGGTCAACGGCCCATTTTAACTTATACATTGATCAAACCATCTTCACCGAAAGAGTTTCTTCACAATAGTGTGGACATATTCTTTCCTTGACCCAATCGCACCATTGCCCTGTTGTTTCAAAGTCAGCAAGCAAACAATCACGAAAGCATCAGTCTTCACAACACTTTGCAGTCCACTCGGCAGTTACCCTCCAGTGGACTCAAGAGAACGAAGTATCGTCATTGAACGGCTACTGGTACTGGGTACAGTCACAGTCACTGTTCGATTCCCCCCTTCACCCATTGTCTGCCACTTGCCACTGAGCTCAAACATTGCCCATTGACATTGCCATTGAGTTCGACGATCCCCATTCAAGAGCTCTGGTATGCGTGGGTCTTTAACAGAGACGGACATGTCCACCTGTTGAGCCTTCGTTTCCCTCTCCTCCATCAATCAATCACCTCTCAACACTCTCCCTCTAACCTACCATCCTCTTCTCAAAACCTTGTCATCAACCATTGCTATTTCTCTGTTCCCTTCCTTTTGCAGGAAACAGAGAAGCGAGAACTCAAAAACTGACGTCTTTTTCTCGAAACATTTCATTTGCTACAGCTTTCCCTCCGATACCTTCTTACCTTCCTCCCGACTCAGTCATATCCGCCGCTACACTGGCACCGCGTCCGCGTCTCTGGCCACGCGTGCTTATCTGTTATCCTTTTTTAACAGAAGTAAGTTCAACCACCAAACCTTTCAATTCTCATTTTTCCTTTTTTTTTTTTTTCCTTTCGCTGTCCCCGATCCTTCCTCGGTCTGTGGTCGGGTTATTGTGTTCTCCCCTTACCCAGCACCAGCACCATCCTTCCATCTCTCTCTCCGCCGCGGCCGACCACACGGGTTTCCATATGCATGGAAATTCCCTGCCATGGTTTAATGCCATTACGTTTTCTTTTTTGGACAGGGTCTCCTTGTATTTGTTTCATTCACTCAAAATCTATTTATTTATCTAACCCTATTACCCACCATGTTTTTCATTCAATAATTGTTTATTTACTACCTACCACTACCACTTGCACTTGCACTTGCTTCAATCTCCTTTGCCGTTATTTCCCATCCCATCTTGCTTTCAATCATCCGCAAATCTGTCCACTTCAATACTACTCACCTTCCATTACAAACACTACCATATCATATCGTCTTTTGTCGAACCCTATCAGGCCATGGGCAGAACGAAGCATCAATCTCCCCTCTTCCTATCCTATCTCCATACCATCATTTTTCTCTTACAACCGCCCGTCGCACATCTATCACCAGTTACTTATTATCTTTATCTTACCATCATCAACTATCGCGTTGCTTTTCCCCATTTCCCACCTTGCAAGTATCATCGAAAAATCTTCTTCATCTACTATCCCCATCACATCACACCAGAATCTAGAAAACAACTATTATTTATATATCTATATCGAAAGAACAACAACAACAATATTAACACCCCAATGAATCCCAACAGACGAAGAATCTTCCCGCAGCGTCCCGCCAACGCCGGCGGCAGGTGTCTAGAGCAGAAGGATATCAGGATCTCGCTCCTCCGACACAGATACAGATACAGACATATACGTAACCTCTTTCCTCTTCAAGAAGAAGAAGAAGGAGAAGAGACAGAGAAGATTGCAGCTCCATCAACAACAGAAGAAGAAGAAGAAACGACGACCACCACCAACATGCTGCGTTACCAACCTGGAGGACGTGGCAGTGGCCCCGGCCCAGCATCCGCTGCCCGCAGCAGCAGAACCTTCCGAACAGTGGGTCAGAGCCGTCGGTTCCAGACCGGTCCGTTCTCCACCACCGGCTCCTCCGACTCGGGCCATCCCGGCGGCGGCGTGTCCCTCCTCTCTGCCGGCAACAGAGACGAAAACGATCAGGACCAGGGCCATCTTCACAATCACATCAACAATAACAATCGTCACAATACCAATACCATCGCCCGCCAGCCTGATGAGATGAACCAGAATGGACAACAGATGAAGAACGGCGATAGCAACGAGCACAAGCACAAGCACAAGAACGAAAACAACAACAACAACCATCGCCCTCGCACCCCGAGCACCCAGCTCAAGGGCGATGCCAAGCCGTTTGTTCCCCATGCCGCTGCCGCGCCCTCCGCCGCCACCACGGTGAAGACTTCTAGTGCCAACACTTCCCCGACTTCTGTCGTCTCGCCCGAGAGAAACAACGACAAGCAGCAGCAGATGACCATGGTCAGAGCCGAGAAGCAGGTCGTGCCGGCGACTACTCTTTCCCAGCCTGAGGCGGTCATGGAGACAGCCCTCGATTCGGCCGATGTGGTACGTGAATGATTTTAACCCGCACCTTCCCTTCCCCCCCGTTTTTTGAAAAAAAAAAAAAAAAAAGGGATTGAGCACTCGTCAAAGATACAGCAAAAAAACTAACAATTGCCGCCATTCTTCTCTTTTTTACAGATCACTCCCCAGAAACTCATGGCCATGTACCTGGACACGCAGCTTCGCCGTCGTGCCGCCACCGTCAACACCGAGGAGCAGCAGCAGAGAATCATGTCCCATGTCAAGGACCAGGACAACAAGGCGAAGTTCGGCCACGGCCGCTCCGCCACCATCGGCACCAGCGCCCGGGACTTCCACATCGAAGACGTGCGTCCCCCGCTGCCTGGTGCTGTTCCCCATGGCGTTTTCACCGGTGCTGTTACTACTACAACTACTGGATCGGTTGCGACAGCTGGTCATTACCAGGAGCAACAACACCAGCAGATGGACGATGGCATGAGTCTTATCGACAGCAGTACCCAGGCCGAAATGCATAATATCCCCCGACACCATCGTCTCCAGTTCACTCCTACTCGTCGGAATCAGAATATCCGGATTCAGCGGGAGTCCCAGGCCCTGGCCCAGTCGCACCAGACTCATAACGGCGACGTTCCCGGCCACCACAACAACGAGATGGCCATCAACACGCCCTCTAGCCAGCGCTCTGGCCGTTCACACGTCCCGCACCCGTACTTCCAGTACCAGAGCCCAAACACCCATGCCGTGGTCCGACAGGACGGAGGTGAGCGTATTAATGCTCACGCTTATGCTCAGGCCGAGGCCCGGGCCCTGAATCAGGCTGCCCAGTCCCAGGGCCAGATGGTGAGCTGCGTGCCTGTTCAGCAGCAGGAGCAGCAGGTTGCGCCCCTCAGCATCGACGGCGTGGATGAAAAGTGGGCAATGATGTACGACGTTCGCCGGTACAAGTTCCACCCCAAGAACCGCCTCCAGAAGCCCGTGGAGCCCTTCGACCCGTCCTTCTTCCAGCACGAGTCGTGCCCCGCGGACGTGACTGGGCAGCTCATGTCCCCGCGCCACATCGTGGTCAGCGAGGAGATGCAGCAGTACCGAGACGCGCTGCACAAGTACGATCGCCAGCAGGAGGAGATCAAGCTGTACGAGATCGAGTGCGGCCTCGCGGACAAGGAGTCCGGTGTGATTGTCCCACCACTGAAATTTGATGCCGCGACCCCAAAGGTCGTCGCGAGTCGCTCCGAGGAACTGCAGGCTCTTACGGAAAATGGCCGGCCCAACCTGAATGATGTGCTGGATCCTGACTTTCTCCCATTCGTCTCGTGCTTCAGCCACTCTTTCCCCGCTGAGACGAACGGGGTCGTGGTTCTGAAGAATGTAAGTCTCACAACCCTCTCCATCCTATCCTACCTTGATGATACATTTCAAAGGCTGACCTTTATCCCGAACCAGATCCCATACGAGACTACCCGAGGCGAATGCATCGCCCTTCTGGGCAAGAACTCGCGCATCCTCAGTGACGCCAATGAGCCCGTCCACATCATCATGGACCGCGTTACGAGCAAGACGATGGACGCCTTCTGCGAGCTGTCCTCCATGAACGCCGCCGTCGAGCTCGTCGACAAGTTCCGGAAGGGCAACGAGACGGGCCGCGTCGCACGGCTCGGCAACCGCGTTGTCGACGTCGAGCTCGCCTCGCAGTCGGCCCTCATGCTGGCCCTCTTCCCCAACACCGCCCGCGGCGTCGTGTGGAAGGGCGCGACCCCGCGTCCGGTCGAGGACGCCGAGCACAGCTGGAACAACTTCAAGGGCTTCATTACGGATGAGGAGATGTCCATGTTGAGCAAGCATGTCGAGGCCCCGCAGCGCGTGAGTTCTGTCGTCTATCTGCAATAGCTTTGTATCAATGTGATTCCTAACCTGTGTGTGCCACACACACCTTTTAGGCTTCGTTCGCCCGTATCTGCCCCGAGCGCCCTTACGAGTGCATGATTAGCACGCTCCGCAAGATGCCCTGGTACATGGCCTCCCACATCACCATCAAGCAGCGCCAGTCTGTGTACGAGTGCACTATGAAGATGATGAGGGTCCTCGCCATGAAGTTGGAGCAAGTCGGCAGCGGCATCATGGACCATTTGAAGCAGGACGACGAGCGTCTCACGCCCCAGCTCTTCAACCGTCTCGTCACCTCGGCTATGCTGTGCCCCGGCTTTTCCGTCGCGCAGAAGCACAACATCGCCGTTCTCGCTGGTCTCGAAGAGGGAAAGGCGCGCGGTTTCAACCAGCCTCGCTTCCCTGATGGTTGGCGCCACCAGTGGACTCTTGCCCCTAAGCCAGGTGTGCCTTTGGATGTTCTGGAGGTATGTCGACACAATCTCTCTCTCATCTTCCCCGTCTGCAGAAAAGCTAATAAAGTCTTACCATAGTGGTACATTGCTATTATTCGCGAGGAGACGAACCGCGTGGTCCAGAACCTCAACATCTCGCAGAGAATGCCGCTCCAGAAGCTCCTCAAGGAGACGGATGCGTACTGGGGTTATTTCTGGGCCGAGGTCAACCTTCCGCTCGGACCCAAGTTCGACAAGATGACGCTCCATGAGTGCAACGAGCGAGAGTGGCAGGCCGTCGAGAAGATCCTCACCCGTGCTATCCAGGGAGGCGCCATCCCGTTTTCGTATACCACCCGTTCGAACTTTCTTGCTGGCCCCAAGCGTGCCGCTCACCGACGCATCACGATGACGCAGTCTTAGGTTAGACACTTGTCGTCCGTGGGTGTGTCACTCATGTCTTTGGTGATTTTGTCTCGCTCGAGCATAACGACGATGACACGATTGACATGACGATACGACGAACACGGCCTTGGGCCCTTTTCTCGTTTTGTTTTTCTCGGCTTTCCTTCTTCAGGGTCCACGGTTTTATCGGGTTGCCAGGACAGACATTGAAAACCCCCGAGTCTGGATTTATCTGCCCAGAGTCTTCCTTGTCGCCGGTATCAGGACATTCGACATTTGTTGCTTTTGAAGAAATCGGAAGGGAAAAGCCTGTTAGCCCCAGGTCCCTTTTCTTTGTTTAGCTCTCCCCCTTTTCGCCCTGCTGGCCCATTCGGATCTTGTGTGTTTTCGCTGAAGTCCCCGCTGGATTCAGGCAATGAATGGATGGTCGGATAAGACAAAATCCCACTCACTCTTGACGTGGCTTTTGCTCTTTTCGATCGGTCTTTGGTTCCCCTGCACAAGAAGGCCTAGAGAAAAAAAAACATTGACAGATTCATGGGTGGTTGGTGCACAGGTATATCATGGACGGGGAAATAGATGGAAGATTGAGGAAAGGAAAACATTTGCACGGATAAATGGGTCAAAAGGTGGCTGGCCTTGTTATTGCCTCTCTTTTTGCCGGACAATGTTCCCTCTTTTCGTCTAGATGGATGCTTCTCGCCAGACAAATTCTTGTGCTGCATTTTGCTCGCTCTTCTTCCGTACATTAGCAGTCAGGATCAGCCCGGCATTTGAGGTGGTCTTTTCACTGCGGTTCTCTGGAGGCTCGGGTCTGCTCTGGGTTCAGAGTGGGATTCACAGAGCCCGCTTAATAAAATGATTTCATGGAATTGTCATGGGGACTTTGATTGACAACCAACAGTCGGAGGTGTCGTAGGAATTCCGGCAGTTCAAGGTTGTTTGCTATGACTTGGTGACAGTGTTGATGGATCATCGTGCTTAGGAGACTGACTGTCCAGTGTCCACGTCATGCAGGCATTCATTCTCCTGGAATGATGAGAGCATGCCAATCCGCATCATACTTGTGAGGACTGAGATCTGAGCCTTTTCGAGTGTTTATGACTTCCGAAACTGACAAATTTGCTATGAGCTTGGGGAATAGGGAGATGGGATGAAGTCAAAATAATGTCCTGCACATAACAGGGGGAAAACAGGTTGCCTTCTTATTGGCTGTTGCTGCATTGATTGTCAATTTGCTGGTGACATGTGTTTTCCACGTGGGAGGTCACATGCAATGTGCAGAGAGGTGTAGTTCCCACTGTCCAGCTACTTCGGGGAATGTGCCTGCCAATGAAGTGCCTACCTACTTCACGGCTTTGACAGGTGCTCTCGTGCCAAGTTTCCCCTCATCAGCGAAACATGTAGATACATATGTAGCTCCATTCTCCCGAATTCTAGATACTGCTGTAACCATACCCGAGCAGTCTCGCTCTTTACGACTTCATACCATTCCAAACTCTATTCGACCTCTAACCAGCCGATTGGTAATAGCACCGAACTTGAGTCGGCCGGTACGCTATCTACTTGTGCTAGGCTTCGGGAATATAGCTCCGTGCGCGGATAGTTAGTTCAGGGCGACAGCGGGATTGGCGACTTATTGACACCCTCATCGAAGACCGTTTCGACGCCGACGAGGGGGGATTTGAAAGTAATCCTCCCAAACAATAACTACCGACCGCCGAAAAAAAAACAAAATGGCATCCACCGAACAAACACCCCCAGGCGGCAGCGCGCCTCCCAAATCGCCCAACCAAACCCAGACAACCTCCCCACCTCCTCCCGCAACCACAACCACGAAGCCGACCCTCCGAGGCATGGCCAGCATGGGTCCGCGGCCGTCCGTCGTGCCGCCGTCCATCATGTCGATGCCACCGGACAACCGGCACCAGTCCTTCGACGAGATCTACGGCCCGCCCGAGAACTTCCTCGAGATCGAGGTCCGGGACCCGCGCACGCACGGCACCTCGCGCCACATGTACACGGACTACGAGATCGTCTGCCGCACCAACATCCCCGCCTTCAAGCTGCGCCAGAGCTGCGTCCGCCGCCGGTACAGCGACTTCGAGTACTTCCGGGACATCCTCGAGCGCGAGAGCGCCCGCGTCACCATCCCCCCGCTGCCCGGCAAGGTCTTCACCAACCGGTTCTCCGACGACGTCATCGAGGGCAGGCGCGCCGGCCTGGAGAAGTTCCTGAGGATCGTCGTCGGCCATCCGCTGCTCCAGACGGGGAGTAAGGTGCTTGCGGCTTTCGTACAGGGTGGGGGTTTTTTTTTTCAATTATTCTTTTTTTTTTTTACCCATTTGTTTTTGGGCGCACCAAGAGGCAATTGTCTAGACAGATATGCTTCTATCTCCTGTTATCAGAGCCATGGCTAACGTGAAGCGAAAAAAGATCCTAACTGGGACCGCAACGCCTGGTGACGAAGACGGCCCTCACTATTCGACTTTTTAGGGACTAATAATAACAACAACAATATCACATCCACCAGCCACGCACCACCACCGCCAGCGCGTAAGCTCAGAAAGAGGCGCCGACACCAGCAGTAGTATTATCAGTAGGAGCATGTTCCCTTGTTGGAAGCTCTCATATATCCTCCCGCAATACTCGGGCATGGATGAGATGAGGGAGATGGGAAGCAAAATTTTTGTGATTCAAGGAGACAGAAGCCCTACATTATGAAGGCCAACATCAATAAGTGCAACGAGTAAGAGATATCACCTGGCTGTCAGAACTTGTCCTGTTTGGCGGTTACGTGTAGAGGAGAAAGGGGGAAAGGGGGAAGCAGAGGTTGAAACTTGAAAAGACCAAGAGGGGAGGGGTGAAAAAGTCTCACTACATTACCCCTTATTATATTTGTCTGTTCCTGATCGCTTGATTGAGATTCACACTCAAAAATGATACCTACCTGCCTTACCTTATTTCAAATAAAATCAAGCAAGTTTTATTTCGAGGTACTACGAAACGGAGATTGTTGTTTGTCTACTCAATTAACCTAGTCTAGAACTGTGCTTAGACGATAAGGTAGGGGCTGGCTGGCTGGCCTAAGTTAAAAAAGGGACCGTAAGAATGTTGGCTTTATACATGTGTATTAACGATGTATAATTTATTCATGCTCGTATGTGCTTTGTCTGCCTGAGCAAGACTTTGGCTGTAACGTGCCCAAGTCTGTCTCTGAGTCTGGGTTTGTGAGTGTTACGTATGTATGTATGTATGTATGTATGTATCTTTACATGATTTCACCTCTTTTTCATCATACCCTCCCTTCCCTTTAATAACACCCTCTCTCTCTTTCTCTTCGTTTGTTCACCACAAATCCCAGTTCGGTCCTATCTAGTTAACCGAGAGTCTGTGGATGGATGGATGCATCACACAACCTCCCGTATTATCCCAGTAATGATGCAAAGGGGTAGAGGGAGGGGGAGAAGGGTAAGGATGCGGCGTGCCCCTTGCTGTGTCATCCGATCCTGATCCCAATGATCGCTGCAACGCCAAGTATGTAATAATGTACAAGTTAAGTTTCTTTCACCACCTCGCCTGCGTGCGTGTGGCCGTGTATACATTTGCCTTTTTTCTTTCCCCTCTTGCCGGAGATACACAAGAGGCAAACCGTGAGGAGGAGGAAGGCTTGGGTCTGTTTCCGTCTATAATGCAGTTGTTTGATGTTGGTACAAAATGTGTCTTTTCTCCCTCCTCGTACCAGGGTAACAAGTTTGTTTGTGTTTGTTTTCGTCGCAGAATTTCGTCTCCGCCGGCGTCATTGTTGCTGCTGTTTGTTATACAAGCGTTGACCTCGCTCTGGAAAGAGAATAAAAGAGCGAGCCTTGCGTCGAACTGCCTCCTTTCTCCCCATAGAAAGTCTTCTCGTTAGGAGGTAGGTTGTTTATATTAAAGCTGTAAAAGTCGTATAAAGATGGTGGTAGAAGAGCGGGTGTAAGGCTCGTTGATAGAAGGTCGGTAGAATGCAATTAGGAGTGGCATGTTTAACGTAGCGTGACGTTGCGGTTTTCGAGAAAAAAAGGTCGATTGCCCATTCTCTCGCTTTTTCGAATGTTCCTGCATAATCCACAGGGCATGGATGAAAGCATGTGGCAGCTTAGCTCTTTGCGCCGAGTAATGTGAGGATACCCTCGTACATGCCGAACATGATGGCGGCCGAAGGGATGGTGCGCATGAGATGGGGGGTCAGACCGCCGTATAGGCCGATCATGCCCTCCTCTTTCCACACGAGCTTGAAGCATTGGACAAGACCGGTGTATTTTGGACGGCCGTCCGCCATGGGCGCTTGTCTTAGACGAGTTCTCGCGACCTGATTACAGAAAAGCTCTTGTCAGTCTCCAATTCGTCCCACCAACCTGCTTTCGGGGGGTTTCAGTAACTCACCTCATGCGGATATGTCAGTAGAGCCGCAATACCCTTGGCAGCGCCCGCGCCCATGGCATTGCCCGTCCAGTCAACCGTATGATCCCACCAAGTCTTTCCTCGGCCACTTGCCGCGATATGCTCTTCGCGAAGCCGCAACCGCCTCTTCAACTCCTCGTATAATACCCACTGCAGCGTGCTCTCTGTGACGCCTAGGTAACTGGCGCTCAAGCCCTTGAAGAAGCCCGTCGGCCCCTCGTTTCGGAGGACCTGCTTGATGCAGTCCCAGCTGTTCCGGTACCGTCGTGCGCTCACATCACCCTTGCGCGCGGCATTGTTCTTGTCGAGCTGCAATCGTGTCTTGACCAGCCAGATGGGGTTCGTCGCCGTGCCGGTGGCGATTCCGGCCGTGATGGCGCTGGCAAGGTGGATGAGCGGGTTGTCTGGCTTCAGGCCCGACCACTCCGAGTAGGCGCGCTTCCCCATCGGATATACGTAGAAGTTGATGCTCCTTGCTGGTATCACGCCGATGAGATTGGGCCCCAGCCCTTTGAACAGCGCTCGCGCGCCTTCTAGGCGGTATACGTCACGAAGGATCTGTATCGTCTCGGCGAGATGGTACGTCGCGGACCGGAGAGGACCTAACCGGGCCTGGCCGGTGGCGGCCCGGGCGGCTCGTAATTGGGACTGGTAGAAGTCGGACTGGAGGCGCGTCTTGAGGACATCGAGGGGTGCGGTCAAAACAGCAGCAGTCATACCGCCGGCCCTGTCGTAGATTTCAATGTCAGCATTGGTCAATTCCCGGCTAGGGTGGAAGGTAGGCGGCGAGGGCTCTCTTTCTAGCGGAATACGTACGCTCCAGCGACTAAAAACGGCCATGATTTAGCAAAAGGGGATTTCCCGGACGCTGGTGACGGTTCCGGAGTGACCTCCCCGAGCTCTCTCGACTGCGACAACGGCGAAGGCTCCGGTAAGTAAGCGCCATCGTTGCGTGACTTCGTGCTGGCCATTATGCACGTAGTGGCGTCGAGCGCATAGGATGGCGGAGAGGCACCAAAGGAGAAGCGCGCCGAGGCCAGAAACCAGGCGACAGGTAGCTACTACTCTACTCTGTTTGGTATAGGCCCAATGATACACGTTGCGAGTAAGGCCGGTCTTGTGTTCGTAAAAGTTGTTGCTCGTGAGGGAGAATCGTAAAAGTTGTGATGATAATGTTTGGTTTGGCTGGCAAAATTACAACTTCAACTTCTACAAGTAATGTCAACGTAACTTTTTTCAACCGATAGGTACATGTATGCTGCACTTCGATGCTAGGTACTGTGTACTTCGGTTTAGGGG
This sequence comes from Xylariaceae sp. FL0594, assembly GCA_022385605.1. Taxonomy (NCBI): domain Eukaryota; kingdom Fungi; phylum Ascomycota; class Sordariomycetes; order Xylariales; family Xylariaceae; species Xylariaceae sp. FL0594. The sequence continues at coordinate 248,644 of MU280795.1, forward strand.
TCATAGAATCCCACTTGTATTCTTATCGATACAATGTGCCCGAGTCCCGACCTGTGCATTTTCATGCCTGACAGATGTGGAGCCTCATTAGTAGATCCATCAACAATGTTGTCACGGATACAAATGTGAAGCACACGGAATACAGCTGTGCACCGGAACAGAACACTCTTACAGTGCGATATTGATAGCGACTGTATTCTTACACAGTTAAGAATTCTTGCAAGTGGGTCACAGTCATCATCAAGTTCATCACGGGATGGAAGCGTTGCAGTCTCAGACCCGGGGTTCATGTCAAGCGTTTATACTAGATACGATTAATAAGTATTGGAAGCATAGCGACATTACTGCCAAACACTGCCTTTCCTTGATCCAAAAAGAACAAACCAGAAAGAAATACACCGTGACTACCATTCTTCATGACCAATGTTTGCCGCTGCTGCTAAAGCTACTTGTATTTGCCTGATTCCATGATACGGATGATCATCATGTTTTGAGCCGTTAACGAGTTGGCCGCTCCATCTTTTGCGCTAGGTGAAGATCTCTCCCGCCCGTCCATCCGTCCGTCCATCCGCCGGGCAGCGGTCGGTTCTTTTCCCTGAATGGCTGCCACTGTCACCCATTCCCGGCGTGCCCGGGAGCTTGGATCGGCGCCGCGGCGGGGCGAGGTTTGCTGAGTTCCTCGTCCTCTTCTCTCAGCACATGCCAGGTGCATTTAACATCCTGCTCACCACATTTCCAACAAGTCCCAGAGTATTTAATGTACTCCATCCACTTCTGCCTACATCCGACACACAGTGGCATGCCTGCTCCAGCCGTAGGTAATTTTACCCCCTCTGTTCTCAGCGTATTCCAGGTGCAATTCAAATCACCTTTCCTACAGTTCCGACATCTCCGACCGTCTCGAATGCACTTTTTCTCATTCCGCCTACATGTGTCGCACGGTGGTATGATTTCTTGGTAGCGGCCCAACTTTTTCATTTTGTAAGCCAAGAACGCCTGGATCTTCCTCTCATTGTCTCGACCAGTACCCTCAGGGCTGGAGCCTATAGTGGAGCTGAGGCTGCCGGGGCTGCTATACCTCCGTTTGGCAGAGGTCCTTGAGGCGGAAAGCGCGGTGCCTTTGGGGCTCGACGTCGGTGAAAGTGAGCTGGCGGAAGACATGTCATGGGGTGACGATTGTAATGGGGCAGTCGGGATTTGTTGCAGAAGATCAGCACGTCGGTCGGAGTCTGGGCTAGTATCGGCCGCCCGGATGCTGTCCACCTCCTAGTTTGACAGTGACAAATTGCGCGCGTGGATCGAAGCCTTTCTACCGTTCAGATGATGGCTCAACTGCCGAGCTCTTCTAGCAACCTCGTCCGCTTTCTTTATCAGTGCCTTCAAGCGTTGCTCAGTTCTCTCCACCGTGGCAAGCTCTTCCTTCTCGTCCAGCTCTATCGCTCTCTGTGACAGGAGCTCGGTGTTGAACGTGTCGAAGGCGCTGGAACTAATTAAGTTCCAATCATCCTTACCGATCTTCACTTTAAAGCCCTTCAGCGGGAATTGACGGTATCGCACGCCGCTCGGCGTCCTTGCCGGTTGAACCTCTTCCCGATTTGTTCTGACAAACTCGATGATGGCAAGCCAGTGTACTGGATCAGGTGTAGAATCATTCTGGGGAGGAATAGTGGTTATGCCCTCCCGGAAAGCTCCTTCCATAGTCGCAAGTAGGCACCAACTGAACGACTTGGCGCCCAAGTTGATGGCGAGGCTTTCGTGTCTGCTCAAAACTCCTATTTCCTCCAAGTTAGCAGCCTCCTTGCCTGCAGTTCCAGCTGACTTCAGTGCGGGATGGCTTGCTTCCATAGTCGCTGATGAGGCCCAGGACATCCGAGAAGGTGTCGTCTTCAACGAGCTTGAGCTTCACCGACAGCGTCTTGGTGAAGTAATTTATGGCAACGCTATTGTCATTCATGTTGGTCAGTTCCTTGGCCGTAGTATAAGGCTGTCGTTTTATATTCTTGAAAGTAGAAGTGCAGACATGTGGCCATACTACAGACGGGAATAAGGAGACTGCAGCATGGACGCCAGATATCTAACTTGCTGCATCATGCATACTCATCATATGATATCGAACTGGGAAGCGACAGTTGGAGACCTGCGACCTGGGGGCAGCTACGATAGGGGCAACTGCTAATCACATGGCCGCCGATGGACATGAATCTTCAAAGTTGGCAAGCGATACATAGCTACTTCCCATAGAACTGCTGCGAAGCTCAAGAGCCAAGCGGTAAGCGCATCCCCCTGTGCATATGACGTGCTCTTGTATCGATAGTGTTGCTGAATAGTCAGAAAACAGTGAAAGTGCGAGTGACAGACAGGCGGAACTTCAGGACCTAGGTAGGTACTAGGTAGGTAGGTAGTTTCCCAGAAAAGCACTTCCCTCATGAGCTTTCTCGCCATGACCCCTTGGATCGGATTACCTAAACGACCACAGTGACAAAACGTCCTAAAAGGTACTGTCAAGACAGAAACATTGACTGACTAGGTAGGATTTGGCAGCGAAGACAATGATGTTTCCTAGATATGCACAAAAACTGTCCATAGATAAATTATACCCATACCAGATCCTCTCGGACTTGGTTGGGTACTGTCAGGTCGACGGGACGAACTCGCGACATTCGAAGGGACATCACCATCCCGGCAATGGCTAGAGGTCGCAGTTTGACAGGACGTTGTCAAAACCGCTAGAGCCATCAGAGGTGCGTTCTGTGATTCCTCACAATAGACCCGAGGCATGCCAAACTCCAGCCTACCAGGTAACCAGCTGGTGAGAGTGACATGCCAGGAGAGAGAAAATGCTGTCGGCTGCTTGATCGAGGTTATGCTTCAGGGGTCTATCAAGGTTCCAATGTCAATCTGCATGCAGCTAGCCCACTTCCCCGCAAACCCTAGTTACACAGTAGACAGTACACAGTATGCGGTACATACCGAATTACCCTCCAAACAAACACCTAATCCTGGACCTATCAGTGTAGCAATGACGACCTAGAGGTCCCCACATTTGACCTACCGAAACATGCAACTTTCAATTGAACCTCCAAAGTACTGATGTACAGACAATACATTGAGCCTTTTTAATTTTACATTCTTTCAAAGACCTAGACTACAGCTATCTTAACAAATCTGTGACTTATCGAGTCGAACCAACGAGACCAAGGCTTAGGAAGCTCCAACGTTACGTGAAGGACGAAGGACAGGAAAGCCGACAACGATACGCGATCCCTGCCGGAGCTTGGCCTGCTTCCTGCTACCTACGCTCTAGATACATACCACCGCACACGGTCAACACGCCCGCATTTCTTTCAAGCTTGGGAACTTATACGCCACGTTCTCATCGCATACGCGCTGCCGTCTGAGAGCCCGCGACCGGCAACGCGCAGGAAGCTGCTACTGGTCCGGACAATTACGCCCGCATATCACGACTCCATTAAAACTCAAATAAAAAAAACCATGTCCGAACGTGGGAACTTCCGCGGCGGCCGAGGAGGAGGAGGCGGCGGTGGGAACTACCGAGGAGGACGAGGAGGAGGTGGTAGAGGTAGAGGAGGAGGAGGAGGAGGTGCCGGTCACGGATCTCACCACCACGGAGACCACGGATCGAGCGCGCCCACGCAAGAGCGAGAGCGGCCAAAGAAAGAGAACATCCTCGACCTGAGCAAGTACATGGACAAGAAGATCAACGTGAAATTCAACGGTGGGAGAGAAGGTTAAAAAACAGCTTTCTTCCTTTTTTTTTTCTCTTATATACTTGCTTGGAGACTTACCTAAGAGAGAAAAAAACAGTTACCGGCACGCTTAAGGGCTTCGATGCGCTTATGAATCTTGTTTTGGATGATGTGGAAGAATTGATGAGAGGTAAGCTATGCTCTGTCTCCCCCCATTTCCCCTTTCACCCTTTCCCCCTTCTGTCCCTTTTTCCCTTTCTCTCCTCTGCGGTGTTTTTAATCCGGACTCTTACTTACCATCCAAAAAAAAAACAGACGACGAAGGCAGGATAGCGACGAGGCCCCTCGGCCTCGTCGTCGCCCGCGGCACCCTGCTCGTGCTCATCAGCCCCGTGGACGGGAGCGAGGAGATTGAGAACCCGTTCGCGCAGCAGGCGGATGAACAGATCTGAACCCTCCTCACCTTTTATTTACCTTTACCTGATGTGGTTTGGTTTGGTTTGGTGTGGTTTGGTCTGGTCTGTCTATATGAAAAATGAGACAATTCTCCACCACCACCACTCAACAAGAAATGAGGGAGGGATACAGAGCTCTGTTCATGTCATTGTGAGCGGATCCTTTCTCATACATCTCGGCAAACCGCTCCCTCCTCTTTCCCTGAGATCAAGAAAGAGTGGGAGATAAGGGGGATAAGGGGCATAGGCAAAGACAACAGAAAAATCTGGAAGGGAGCTTACAATACCCAAGCGAAGGCAAAAAGGGGAAAGACAGATAAATCCCGAAGCAAAAAGCAGAAGTGCGCAAAAGTGGGAGTGAATGCTCGGGATGAGATGAGCGTTTGCCCAGGATCAAATTCTGATAAAAGACCAACGCGGGCACCTAGGCAGGATAGCACATAAACCAAGAGAGGGAGGGGTCAGAAATGACTAAAGTATAAAAACGCGGGAAAAGCCCCTGGTGGTTGACGGAGTAATCTACTGGACCAGCTTTCTGGCCCGAGATAGCTAACTTACATAAGGTACCTCCTTTTTCAACCCCTGTGATAAAGTCAACAACCTAAATTCCCCTTGTTTCACTCGTCTCGGTGACATCTCCTTGCCCGGAGATTGCTTGACCACAACCCAAGGCCAAGCACCTACCTAACCATTTGACGCTCCAGCTACGATATAGGCACATTCAATGCTTTTACACATTTGGCACCCCGTTCTGTATCGCTCGGATCATATTCCAATGAACATGTCTTATCAATTTGTATTTGTTTAACATTTTTCGCTGTTTTATCCTCCCCCTTCCTTGTTCTCCGTCCCCCCTATACGCGACTAAAGTGATGCTGGCTGATTGCATCGTGCTGTTGTTGTTCCAGAGATCCAAACCCGTCAGTCCAAATAGTTAAGTCTTGTCAAACGCTAGGCAAATAATATTTCCTGATAGCTGCCCATCGACGCTGACCTACTGTGGTCAATCTCTCAATTCCCATTTCCGTCGCTATGTTTATTTTGTGATATTGAGTTACGATTCGCTGAGTCAAAGGGCATGTAGCGTGGCTGCAACAGAAGTGAACTCATCAAAGAACGCGTTCCTGCCATTGTCCGCCCCTCCCCTAGAGGCTATACTTGCTGGCGGTTGCTGTTGCGGTTGCGGCTGCGGCTGGAGCGATTGTCGTGCGTTAGAAAGGAACAGACCAAAGAATGCGCTCCTTGTGCTATGTCTCTGATCCTCCCGCCGTGACCCCCTTTGGCCGCCCCTCCCCAAGAAGGCTATACTTGCTGGCGGTTGCTGTTGCGGCTGCGGCTCAAATGGCTGTTGTGCGACAAAAGGGTGCTGGTTAATGGATGTGCACCCAGTGCCATGTCTCTGAAACCCCCACTGTCGCGACCATTGGCCACCCCTCCCCTAAAAGGCTCTACTTGCAGGCGGTTGCTGCGGCGGCTGCGGCTGGAGCGATTGTTTCGTGCTGCCTTTCTGTAAGTCGCTGAAGGCTGCCTGGATTTGTTTCTTCAGTTCCCGGTATGTTACAAGGAACGTAGATTGGTGATCTCGACTCGTTAGGTAGATTTTCTCGTCCGTGCCTGCATCAAGCTTGTTCAGGCAGCTGAGTATGTGCCCCAGGTCGAGGACAGGATTGCCATTGGCATCGACCTGATGGAAGACATAGTCTCGGAACAACTTGAGCGTGTATCGGTGTTCGGTCTCGGACCAGCTGGGCTCTCCATCAAACTCGGGCCGCTCGTTGATTGTGCCTAATTTGGCCATTAGGCGCACGAGCCTACCGTTTTCAAGTTCGCGGCCCAGATGATTGAGCGTTTCGTCGTAGGCATCACCATATGACACGAGCGTGTCATCCGCATGCAACGCTAGGTCGCGTGTTAGCTGGTCTGCGGTTTTGTATTGCGTCGAATTCAGCAACCAGGACAGGCGCTCCTTGAGCTCGTCCGAGTAGCTCCGACCTAGCTGGTCCAGAAGAACGTTCAGATCTTGCATATGCTTGGGCAGCGTATGTGTCGCTATGCCAAGCATGAGCTTTCCAAGGTGGAAGAAGTCCTCTTGTTGGAGCTCTTCGACCTGGCGGTGGGCTTCGGAGTGCAAGACATCGAGGACAGAACAACCGCTGAGCCGCACGCGGTTCTTCTCCGTTATAATCACCTTGGTGATATCAACACAGCGCGCAGCCAGTCTCGCTTTGTGTATCACCCTGAGGGCGCTTGAGAGCTGAACCAGGTAGCTCCATAGAACCCTTTCCGACACCGCTGTTGGTCGAAGCCTGCCGTTTGTAGCTGGGAAGTGATGCTCCGCAAGCGTCTTTGACAGTGGGTGGTAGTTGTGGACAAACACCAGAGAGTTATCACTAAACTCTCGGGTCGTGAAGGCCTCCACGGTGGTGACTATGTTCGGATGTATAACCTTCTTCCAAAAATTTACCGCTTTGATGGCGTCCTCGTTCGTCAAACGGAAGCCTAGATAATGTAATGTCAGCACCACCCACGCGCCGCGCATCTGTCGCTTTTTCTAACCTTCGATCCTTCTCAGACAGTAAACATTGCCGTTCTTCCGAGAGGTTGCTTTGAATACCAGGGTCGGCAGACCGAAGATGCCCTGAGGATTCCCATTCTTCTTCTGGTTAGGAAACTCAAGGGAGACGAGAGAGTGGTATTGCTGTAAAGACAGCGAATGTCCACCAGGAACCACCTTCCGCACTGCTTCTGACTTCTTCTGCAGGTCCTCCCTCAGAGATTCTGGAAGGAAAAACTCGAATACAGCTCGTTGAAAGGGTTGCAGATTTTCGCGTATGGAGGTGAGGGGGTAATATAGGTGGTATTGTAACTACGGCCGTGTGAGTAGTGCGAACGAGGCATTCAGCTCATGGAATGTATCATTAAATGAGGCTTACGGGCTGCAGCGCGGCAGAGTAGTTGTTTTGTGCGCTATAATAAGGCGCCGTAGCAGGTGCCAAGGGATTCGCGTCTTCGACATACGGATTGTATGGCGCTGTTTGAAGTGTTTGAGGTACGGTCGACAGGAAGGGATCATACGACAACGCATTCTCTCCGTTTCCATTCACCGCATTCTGCACAGGTGGTTAGCGTATGCAAGCCAATGAGCAGAAGTTGAACCGCGACATACGGCAGAGCTCAGATCGAAGTTACTATGATTAAAGTCGTTGAACTGAGTTGCCTTGAACAGATTTGCTGTCGTATCCTGCTGTATTGCGGGTGATGTGTCTGGCAAGCGTGAGCATGATAGAAACCGGGGAGAGAGGTTTAGGGTGACTGTCTTACTGGCTGCGGAGTTGCCTCTGGGAGTGAAAGGCAATGCACTCGTAGAAAAGTTGGTCTTTTTGGCTCCAAGCTGGGTGGGGGTAAAGGAGGGCGAGTCAACATTGAGAGACCTTTTGGACTGACTACAGACGGGAGTGATTAGCCTGGAGCGCAACAGATACACGAGGAGAGAGAACGAGAACGAGAACGAGAACGAGAACACAGGACTGGAATCATGGAAACACAAAGACGACCCTCTTATAGCGTGCTCAACTGGTGTTGAGAGGCATCCCAGTGTGCTATGTGATATTACAACGAACTCCAAATAACGGAGTGCGCCCAGATGATGGATGGGGAGACACGATTGTTCAGCATAGCCTTTAATTGTATGGTGGTGAATGTTCCTGTGTTCCTGCTGGTCGGCGATCATCCTCAACTGGGACCCTTTTCGACTTAGATGTCTACCTCAAAATCGCCATCGATCGAGGGTAACATGTACGGTCAGATAGCTGAGGGGAGTTCCGAGCCGCTTAAGGCATCTTGCATGCCAGCAGATTGTAGAGCAAACACATTTTAGGGGCCCCGCATCCTCATACCTTACGAGGTATGGGCGTAGTAGGGAGTGGTTCCGGCTTTCGGCAGCGAGTACTCTTCACATCGCGTTGGTGTTCTCGAGCAGCATTGGTGTAGAAACCATTTCAGATGTTTCAACGGAACGAAATTTCGCGAGGTATAGATAGACCAGCCCGGCCCTTATCGTAAGGCAGTTTTAGGGCTGAGGCCCTGTGTAATGGAAGATCGAAGAAGGCACGAACTGTACAGGATACCAAAAGCACACAGGGGCAGCAAGTTACAGCCAGTGCTCCTTTCCTTGTCCGACAAGTCGGCAAGGCAAGCAGATTGGATGTTCCCATAGCAAGCAAAGAGCAGTCGGTCTGGAGAAGGAAAAAGAAATTTCACATCGTAGGAAAGACAACTTACGCATCTGTAGAGCTGTTAGAATCCTTTTTCTGCACATGGCTGAAGGTACAGCCCTGGTCCTCGTAACGGCAATGGCCATAAATCAGAACGTTTCGACAGAGGGTGTCTTTGGAATCTGGGAGGTGGCAGGCTGTGTTAGGCTCTAGACTGGTTGGGAGCCCTTCACCTCGGATGTTTTTGCTGAGCTTACCACGCGTCTTAGGCCTTGGAGATGCCATCTGTCTGCCCTGAGTGGCAGTTCCAAATCGAGTGCTCGCCATGTTGAGAGACACTGGCTAGGGTTTCAGGGGTCTGCTGCTCGGGTGTCGGGTCCAGTTGTCGAGATATAGCCGTCAGTGCGTAACCGCTTGTTTTGGCACATCTGTGCAGTCGAAAATCAGTATAGGCGATCAATACGGCACATAGAAAGAATCATGCGCGCGTGGACAGGTAGCTATTCGAAAGGTGTGGAATTTCCACTCCTGGGATCGGGGTAGTGGGGAAGGCCGGAGGTGGTGAACTCGGGAGCGAAGCGGAGGCTTCTGGTGGAAGCGGCAGACGATCGATCGAAAATAAAGGGTACGCACAGAGCACTTCAGAGTGGTGCCATCTTCCAGTGTTCTGACAATGAAGTTTGCCCATGGGATGGATCGAGTTGCAGACTGGCGTTCTGGCGTTCGAGCAGTGGGGATATATATAAGATTCGGATTCGAGAAGAGGCTCAGTTGCTGGAGGGGGGTTCCATCGACTGAATGGATCACGGACTACCTATGTGAGAATAGGCCCATAACAATGGCGGATACAATTGTCCTGTTTAAGTATGCAACGAGTAGATATATACGTTTGCTTCAATGTAGCTAGTTTCCAGTAGCGATGACAATGCCGGGTGGTTTGAGCAAATCTGTTGCAAGACAACCAAGCAGCACAGCGGCTAGAATTCATGTGGGACAGTTTCCTGGGACAAGAAGTTGCGGTTCAGTGCTGGGTCCGTCCCTTTGGATCATGACAGGCTGTACAAGTACAGCATACAGTGTACAGAATACTAATGTACTGTGGGTCTTTAAAGCCCACTGTCCTATTGCGTACTGTGTCTTTACCAGGTTTTTACACAGTACTGCATAACAAGTGTTCACTAAGAGGCACCCATCCTACATAATATCTACGTGAGACACGGCGTAATGCCTGGAAAACAGGAGCGATAAACAAAAACAGGCCAATCACGGGCAGCAAAGGCTTGTCATACGGTCACTCTCCAAAATGCATGGAAATTTTATTACTTGTGTGCAGAGCAACACAAGATACGATGATGTAGTTCTGCTTGTGAGAATACACTGTTGCATTGACTGATCTACGGTACCCCTCGTCACCCCACAGGCGTTAATAAGTGGATGCACACCACTCTATTCTGAGTAAAGCACCAGCAGTAGACTAGTACCTACCTCTAGATACATGAAATCACCACCGTGTAATGGCATTGCTAATGTATTCTCCTGTAACTGATTTCTGGGCAACCTACCTATTTCAGCAAATGAACACGCATCCAGTACCAGAACGATATCATTGGGATGTCAACATCACAAGCACCTGCTCAAAGTCAACAACCTGGCTACTGCATACAAAGCACATCAGAAGCTGCAGAGTTGTAGCCAAGTGGGAACGTGAAAGAGCACCTCGATATTACCTAAGCTGGGGTTAAGCTACATACCTTACCTGGTACAGAGATTGAAGCTCATCTTTGTGGAAGCTCGGGAAGTCTACAGTACCTCCTCTAAAGCCACCAGTCATCACAAGTATAGGCACTGAATGAGGCAACCACCCCCAATTCTAGAATACTTATGGATATCTGAGCTTAGGGAGAGATTCTAGCCTCGCTTGGTATTTGGGCTGCACAAGATCAAAGGCAAACATGGCTAGTGACGAGAGTTTCGACGTGAGCCAGCTCTCCGCGGACCAGCGGGATGCCCTTGAACAGTTCACCCAGCTCACCGCACAACACACCAAGGATGCGGTGGCTATACTCGAGAGATCGCAGTGGAATGTTCAGATAGCTGTCACAAAATTCTTCGACGGAGAAGGGCCGGATCTCGTGGCAGAGGCAGAGGCAGAAGCAGCAGCAGCGGCAGCGGCGGCAGCGAGTCACGTACCACATCGACAACCGCGGCACGAGAACCTGCAGGAGAGTTTCCTGGCGTCAGCAGTATCTGATGCACGAGCTCGCCAACGAGAGCGACCCGAACCTGCCCCGAGGATAGTCCCTCCCCCGACCACCACTCGACGTACTCCATTGCTCCTAGCCATCGTATTCGCGCCCTTCAATTTCGCCTACAGGGCCACCACCGCCTTCTTCCGTACAATATTCTATATCTTCGCCTTCCTCCCCCCATCTCTACGTCCGCGGTTGATTACAACGACAATAACTACTGGGTTTCGGGGAGTGAATGGCCGTCGGATGCTGATGCCCGCAGACACTGCGGCCCGGTTTCGGCGAGAGTTCGAGGAGGAATACGGCGCCAACACCCTACCTTTTTATGAAGGAGGGTTCGCGCAAGCCCTGGACCGGGCGAAGCAGGAGCTCAGGTTCCTGTTAATAGTACTCATGTCGCCTGAACATGACGACACCGAATCTTTTGTGAGAGACACGCTCCTCGCACCAGAGGTCGTCAGCTTCCTGAACGACCCGAACAACGACATCATCCTCTGGGGCGGCAACGTGCTCGACTCGGAGGCCTACCAAGTGGCGATAGAATACAACTGTACGAAATACCCCTTTTCATGCCTCGTCTGCCTGACCCCGAAGGAAGGGAGCACACGGATGAGCATCGTCAAGAGGCTGGCCGGGCCGCTCTCGCCCTCGACGTATCTGGCCGAGATTCGAACAGCTATCAATAAATACGCACCGGACCTTGCAGGTGTCCGCGCCGAACGGACAGCGCACGAAGTGACGCGCAACCTTCGCACGGAGCAAGACGATGCGTACGAGCGCTCGCTGGCCCGCGATAGGGAACGAGCCAGACAGAAAAAGGAAGCGGAGGCTGCCGCAGCGGCCGCAGAGAAGAAGGCGCAGGAAGAAGCCGAGGCGGCCGAGCGCCTCATCCGGCAAAAGCAGCAATGGCGTAGATGGCGCGCGACAACGATCAAGCCCGAGCCAGAGAGCACCGCGAACCCCAAGGAAATTGTCCGCCTCGCGCTCCTGCTACCCACCGCGGGACGCATCGTCCGCCGCTTCACGGCAGACACCACAGTGGAGGAGCTGTACGCCTTTGTGGAGTGCTACGATATCCTGACCACGAACCCCGAGCTCAACGGTGAAGACGAGAAGAGAGGGTTCACAGACGACGACCTCCCAGCCGAGAAGCCAGAGGGCTACGCCCACGTCTACGGCTTCCGGATCGCTTCCCCCTTGCCCCGCGTGGTTTACGAGCCCAGCGAGAGCGCCACCATCGGCGAGCGGATCGGCAGGTCCGGCAACTTGATTGTCGAGACGAGCATCGACGACTCTGATTCCGAGACAGAGTCCGATGGTCCTGCCGAGGCTGATGCGGAATGAGGGTTAATAGCGGCAGAACAAAAAGATTATATATGTTTTATAGCTTAGATAGATTACTCTCCAGCGCTATGCGGGTTGGGCTCCCAAAATGTATGGAGGGTTTACCTGCTCGGTATTGAGGAAACCAAACTAAATATACTGAATAAGCTCAATTACTGGCATGTTTCTACACTTCACGGTTTCTTGTGCTTGGAAGAAGACTCTTTATCTTTAGAACGTTACGCTGGCGTGATATAGTGACCGAGTTGTAGAAAGTTTCCAGCACACATGTCCAAAACGTCACGGTTCCAGCATCCGGGTAGGTAGTTCATAAGGTAGTAGATAACGCACCTAGAATAAGCCCCTAGTTTTCCATATGTTGTTGTCAAGCAAGTATTTCCAGTCTCGTGTAAAAAGTGATCATTTTCCGTGGTAAATATGCAGCTGATATGGCATGAGCTTCTTCACAAAACAAAACACAGTTTTTGAAAACGCGCAAAAAGACCGATATCAATTTTTTGGCGAGGGTCATATTACCTTTGTTACATATTTTCTGCCTATTGCCTGCAACGAAAAAGAAGCCACCCTCCCGCTTTGCCCTGTTGTAAAATACAGATGTCTTATTTTCTCCGCTTCTCTTGTGACGTAGGATCAGGTGTCCTTCCGGCACTCTGAATAATCAAATTTGTCAGCCAAATGATGGATGTTCCAGCGCTTGGCGGCGAGCTATACTCTCAACCCCTGCCTCCCTATGGCATTGGTTGTTGTGGGTGTTGCTGTTGCTGCTGCTGCTGTTCCCTGGCGAATTTCTGATGAATGCGAGCGATCTGCTCGTCCACGTTGACGCTCTGCATGTGGTTGATGTGGGCTTGGCTTCTGCCCTCCAGGTTACCGTCGAAGCTATTGATCGCGGCGCGCTTCCGGCGGGCCAGCTCTTCTTCCGAGGTGGTTTGCCCCGTGGCCGGGTCGAAGATGTCCGTCCGGGCGCTGGCCAGCCGCTTCAAGTTGTTGGCCACGTCGATACTCGAGAGGTTCGTTGTCGCGTAGCGTGATTCGGCCTTGGCCTTCTGTTCCTTCCACTGCGGATCGAGCAGTTCGATACGCATGTGATCCTCGAGTTCGTTCATGGGAATCTGCTGTTTACAGTTGGGACAGAGAGCCATGGGCGTGCCTTGCCTAGTGGCAGCTCGTGCGGCGGCGCGTGGTACGTAGTTCTCCTTAATCTTCATAGGAGCAGCGCCTCCCTTCGCCTCTGCCTGTGCTTGTTGCATCCGCGCCCGGGCCTCCTCTCTCTCTCGTATCCTTTGAGTCTCTTCATCCTCCGCCGTACCGTAAGGCCTTGGTGGAGGCGCCATGCCATAGACTTGTGCTGGCGGCGTGGGTTGATATGGCTGTGCGGGAGGAGGATGATGTGGGATGTTGTAGTTTGTTTGTGTGTGGCCATTATAGGCATTATCTTCATCTGTAGGCATTGCTTCTTCGATGCGCATATTGGAGCTGATGGATATCTTGGCCTTTTGCTCCAAAGAGGCATATTGAAGCTCGGATAGAGACGTGGGCGGAGGCAGGTCGACTTGGTCGTCAGCTTCTGTGAACACGACAGTCTCAACGACCACGAAGTCGTGCCAGTCAATCTGCGCGTACGACAAACGCTCCTTCTCCTCGTCCTCCTCCTTCTTCTGCTTTTCCGACTCCTGGTACTTGGCCCATTCCGCCCGTTGTTTCGCACGGTTTAGTATGTGGTATTTGTCATCGATATTGTGTTGCAACTCAGCCATGCGTTCCTGTTGTACACGCCCGCCCTCGCCATCTATACCGCCGGCTCGGAGTAGCATAGAATATTGGTCGATCAGGTGCTGGAAGAAGTTGTGCAGACTGTGGTTCGGGCGGAGGAAATCGAACTGATAGTTGCCGGCTTCGCGCTGCGACAAATTTGTCATAAACTGCCGTCCGTTCTTTGCGACAAACAGCGCAGTTAGTCTCACGACCTCCAAATCCTGGGCGCTGATATTGGGCATACGCGCAGAGAACTGGAAACCCGGAGGTTCAGGCGGACCCTTCGGTTTTTCATCGGCCGCCGCGTGAGCCTCGCCTGCTCGACCGGCAGCCACTGCGGTTCCGCGGCCCTCCTTGATCTCGCTCAATCTCCATAGATAGTAAGGGTTGTAAGGATCGCTGCTGTTCAGGAAGCTGAATTTGGGATTGCTCTTCTCCTTCTCCCGAAGGCGATCTTCGAACGATATACCGTTTCGCGCGACGAAGCCGGCCGTCTTCTCGAGGATTGCTAGATGTAGAAAGGAATTAACAATGCTTCATTGATAAATCGGGACCTAAAACTTACTTTTGAACTCCTTGGGAGGTAGAATAACACCCTCGGGAGGTTTGATATCGTCCAGAGCCGCAGCTGCATCGCCGTTCGTAGTTGCAGCCATGCCGCCGGCAATCAGACGCTGGTAAGCGTCTTGTCAAAAACCGAGAACTGGAAGAGACGGAGTTCCAGTAGTCCAATGTGTTGAGTATTAAACAGTTGTCCAGCAGGTGGCGTTGTCGCGAAATAATGTATTGAGCTCCAAGCAAAGTCTATGCAATACCTAGGTTACTTGGTAAGTTAGATCGTTGACTACAGTAAAGATTCTAGTACTTCTACGGAGTATTAGCGTACGCGTAGCTGAACTTCCAAATGATTGTAGGTAGCATTTACTTGTCAAATCCTGCAGTCTCACAGCAGTTACAATAAATACCGACCTGGCACTTGGCTTTGCTAAAATGGAGGCCAAGTTCCCACGAGTGATGACCAGCGAGCCAGCTGGCAGGAAAACTGATTGGCAGCAAAACTCCTCAAGAGCGCCACTACCTCGCAGGTGTCCAGTTTCAGCTGGAGCTTAAACGACCCCACGTCTTGTACTGAATACTTGTATGCTGTACTAACAAAAAGGTGTCTCGCGTCACCATGGGAGTGGCATCCCTTGTAAGCACCCCTGCAACGCTAAACCGAGACCTTGCAAATAAGACCACTGTACTGCTGTAGCATCACCTCTTTAAGGTGCTCTAAATACCTACAAAAAGTGGTCTTGCAATTGGCTGTCGTTCACAAGCTCAAGTGTACAGCTGTATGCCCCCTTTCATCACCCGTTCCTCATATTCTCGGGTATCTTCAGCTTTCACAGAACCTCGAGGCCACCACCTCGTTTTCCCTTAGGCACTTTTCTTATTATTGCCCGAGTTCTTCTCCATCTATGGTCTTTTTGTAATGAACAATTAATCTTCTTTACCCTCGTTTATCGCACCTGAACTTCTCTTCCTTTCCCCATACCGTACTTTCTTCTGTAACAAACTTGACAAACTCCGCCTCGAACCACGGTGGCCACAAGGGCAGCTCCTGTTCTGGACCTTCGACAGGAGAGAACGACCGATCTGTATCCGTCCCCGTCGCCCGAGCTGTACCTCGTTTTGGTAACGGCATGGGTAAATCCAACAGGGCGAAGTCGCCCTCGACAAAAGGCGGCTACACAGCCGTAAGCCAGAAGCCAGAGGCAGTTCAAGTTGCCCCCACCGCACTTGTGAAGAAGACACACGACGACTACACGTCCGACGGAGTAGAAGACAACGATGTCTTCCTTCTTCCAGTCTCCGACTACAATGTCATGCTTTTGGTCACCATCATAGGTGCCATTGTTCGAGTATTCCGCATCTACCAGCCCACTAGTGTCGTGTTTGACGAAGTTCAGTACGTTTTTCATGCCCGACTGCTCCTTGACGTGACGGACGGAGCTAATAATTGTCTACCATCACCATAGCTTTGGCGGTTTCGCTACCAAGTACATCAATGGCAAGTTCTTTATGGATGTACATCCTCCTCTGGCCAAGATGCTTATCGCTCTTGCCGGCTGGCTTGCTGGCTTCGACGGCAGCTTCGACTTCAAGGAGATTGGCAAAGACTACCTCGAGCCCGGCGTTCCATATGTCTCAATGCGTCTCTTCCCTGCCATTTGCGGCATCCTGCTCGTCCCTATTACCTTCTTGACCTTGAAGGCTGTTGGCTGTCGGACTGCTACTGCGGCGCTTGGCTCGTCCCTGATCATCTTTGGTAAGCTGTTCTCTCCCGACTGATTGTTTCCATGGTTCTCGTGCTGATTTGGCCTTCTTCTCCTAGAAAACGGCCTTTTGACCCAAGCTCGCCTGATTCTTCTCGATTCCCCGCTTGTTGCCGCAACTGCCTTCACGGCTCTAGCTTTTACATCGTTCACGAATCAACACGAACAGGGTCCCTCGAAAGCGTTCGATATCAGCTGGTGGTTCTGGCTCGTCATGACCGGCCTTGGCCTCGGTGTCACCGTTAGTATCAAATGGGTCGGCTTGTTCACGATTGCCTGGGTTGGGTCCTTGACACTGGTGCAACTCTGGGTGCTTCTCGGTGATACCAAGACTGTGACGATGCGGATTTTCGCCAAACACTTCATGGCCCGTGCATTCTGCCTGATCGTCATCCCTGTGACCTTCTACATGGCCATGTTTGCGATTCACTTCGCCATCCTCTCCAACCCCGGCGACGGTGACGGATTCATGAGCTCCGAGTTCCAGGCTACCTTGAACAACAAGGGCATGCAAGATGTTCCCGCCGATATTGCTTTCGGGAGTCGCGTTTCTATCCGCCACGTCAATACGCAGGGTGGCTATCTGCATTCGCATCCTCTCATGTATCCCGGTGGTAGCCAGCAACAGCAGATCACGTTGTACCCCCACAAGGACGAGAATAACATCTGGCTGATGGAGAATCAGACGCAGCCTTTAGATGCAAATGGCGTGGAGATGAATGGCACTCACATCTGGGACAACGTCAAGAACATTACCGAAAACTATATCAAGAACGGTGACGTCATCCGACTCTACCACTTGCAGACTCACCGCCGCCTGCACTCCCATGATGTCCGCCCACCCGTGAGCGAGCAGGACTGGCAGAACGAAGTTTCAGCCTACGGATATGAAGGATTCCCTGGCGACGCGAACGACCTGTTCCGAGTGGAGATTGTCAAAAAACAGTCTCTTGCCGGTGAAGCGCGTGAGCGGCTTCGGACACTGGAGACGAAATTCAGGCTTGTCCACATCATGACCGGCTGTGTGCTCTTCTCTCACAAGGTGAAGCTCCCGGAATGGGCGTCCGAGCAGCAGGAGGTTACATGCGCAAAGGGCGGTACCCTCCCGAACAGCTTGTGGTATATCGAGTCTAATTTCCATCCCGCACTCCCCGCCGATGCCGAGAAGGTCAACTATAGGAACCCCGGCTTCTTTGGAAAGTTCTGGGAGTTGCAGAAGGTCATGTGGAAGACCAACGCTGGCTTGGTTGAGTCCCATGCATGGGACTCCCGTCCTGAATCGTGGCCCATTCTTCGACGTGGCATCAACTTCTGGGGCAGGAACCACCGCCAGATCTACCTCATTGGTAACCCCCTTATCTGGTGGAGTTCCACTCTGGCCGTCGTAGTGTATGTGCTTGTAAAGGGCATTGCTGTTCTCCGATGGCAGCGAAGCTGCAATGACTACGCGAACGTGACGTTCAAGCGATTTGACTATGAAGTTGGCACCTGGGTGCTTGGGTGGGCGTTCCACTACTTTCCCTTCTTCCTGATGGGACGTCAGCTCTTTTTGCATCACTACTTCCCCGCCCTCTTCTTCGCCATACTAGCGGTCTGTCAGATATATGACTTCCTGACTGCTCGGTTTCCCATCCCGGGTGTTCGTGGAAATCCCCTCATCAACAAGGCGGGCGTGATTGCCTTCATCGGGCTTTCTGCTATTGTCTTTGCCCTCTACTCTCCTTTGGCATACGGAAATGCCTGGACCAAGACGGAATGTCAGCGAGTCAAACTGTTTGACACTTGGGACTGGGATTGCAATACCTTCTTGCAAAGCGTAAGTGTCCCTCCCCAAGGCATGCCTGCTAGACAGCGCGGCTAGGCGATAGCTTCTGTATGGAATCCCCAGCAGAGGCCGTTTTTTTTGTTTGATTTGAAGCGGGGTCTGATTCAGTTCCTTAGTATGACGCATATTCGGCCCTTGACTTGAATCCTGTCCCCAGCTCGCCAGCCGCGGTCTTGGACAATAAGAAGGCCGCACCCGCTGCTGGAAACGAGAAGGACTCAAACGGCGTGATCTCCGGGGCACCGAAGTTCGAGCCTCAAGGACAGAAAGTCGTGGCGCACGAGGAGAAGGTCGAGTATCGGGACCAGGACGGTAACCTTCTTAACGAAGAGCAGGTGAAGGCCCTAGAAGGTAAAGTCGAGTTCAAGACGAAATACGAAACCCGGACCCGCTTGATCGACTCTGCAGGTAACGAAGTGATGTTGCCAGCAGAAGAGATTGCCGCTGCCGGCGTTGCACCTCCTCACCCGGATGTTGAAGGAGCTAATAAAGAGACGAAGAAGTCTCCGGTCGACAACAATTCTATCCCAAAGGAGGCGTCCTCTAGCAAGGACGGGGAGAAGGAGTCGGAAAGGTCGGCACCTAAGCCAGCCAGCGAGGGCAATGAGGCCACTGTCTAACTACCCAGTCATCATGTTCAAGTGTCGAATGTCTTGAGCAATGTGTAAGTGGGGATATGTGACTCACTCTTCATGCTGTTGTTAGTCATTTAACGTCCTTGATGATGCTATCTAGAATGGCACAGAATTGACTTTTGTCTTTGTACACTACTACACTAATGAGGAATTATGGAGGAGATCTCGGCACGGCGAAGGCGTTAAGAAAAAGAACCAAAAATGAGGCATCTTAGGCAGCGGCGCCTCAAGGTTTTCGCTACGAAACGTTGTCTTAGCTCTGTATGCTATTCAGCAATCTTATCTCCTTTAATCGAAAAGCTCTAAGTTGAATACTCTCGGTTTCCGTTGGATGACGATATATGTGAAGTTTTTTGCGAGTATCTGCTGACACGTGAAGACTCCAGGTAGAATGCTTAGTCAGGAAGCGACAGACGGATACGTTGATGTCCGGCGGTTATTAGTGCGGCTCGACGGGCCGCTTCCCCGGCTTCGATGGAGTCATTGGTGTTCTCTTACGGCCCAGTTTCATACGTGCGGGGGCTTGAACAGGAATCAAATCCTAGGGGTTTTGCGACTCTGTGTTTTCTCCGGTCCCTACTTCAATATAATCTTATCTTTTACAAGGGAGACAATACAGCCGGCAGGCTAAAACCGCATGACAAATGCCGTTGACAACTCTGGACATATCATGCCACTGCGGCGCGGCAAAGCAGACGGTGCGGCTCCGAGGGGTCCAGCCACCGGGGATGATCGACATCGACCTCTGTCACTGCGCTGCGTGTCGGCATAGCACGGGGCTGTTGTGCGCTTCGTATGTTGAGATCGAAAACCCGGGGCTGAGGGAAGAGGTGTTTGGGGAGTATGTGAGTGATGATGGCGAGGAGATGGGGGTTGGACGGTTGTTTTGTCGGATGTGTGGGTGTCATGTCTTTAGGAGGGTGAGATGTAGTTTTGGTTTTGGGGAGGATGTGTGGGGAGTTGCTACGGGGACGATTATTGGGGAGGTGCAGGGGGGAGATACAAAGGTGCAGGGATGGGGGCTGAGGTTAAGGTTAAGGTTAAAGCATGTTGAAATGGCGAGTACGAAAGATGGGGGGTTGGGTTTGTTTGTACCGGAGTTTGGACATGTGGAGAAGAAGGAGGGAATAAGTGCGGTACCGAACCTACGAGACTCCATGAAGAAAGAGGAAGAAGAGGAAGTCCTGAACGCGCACTGCCAGTGCGGAAACGTACGGTTCCATATCACGAGGCCCGACGACGAAGCGAGCATGCGGCCCAGGTCGAATTTCCCGGACCTCATGGTCCCGTACCATTCCGGAGACCCCGAGGAGATTAAGAATCCAAAGGACGAGACGTGGTGGGTGCGGCCCCGGCTTAGTAGTCGGCAGGAGCAGGAGGAGGAGGAGGAGGAAGAAAAAGGTGATGGGGGAGGGTTTGGACGGCGGTATCTTGCGGGGACGTGCGCGTGTCGCTCGTGTCGGCTCACTTCCGGGTTCGAGATCCAGACGTGGGCGTTTGTGCCGAGGGGGCATATTTTCTTTCATCGTGTCGAAAGTGATGAAGAAGGGGGTGAAGAAACAAGGACGAAAAAAAGCAGAAGAGTCATCATCCCCTTAGACTTCTCGACCCTCCCCTCCGGCATCCTGTCAAGCTACGAGAGCACGCGGGGCAGCAGCGTGCGGCGCGAGTTCTGCCCCCGCTGCGGCGCCACCGTCTTCTGGCGAGATGGGTACAGGCCGGACCTCCTGGACGTGAGCGTCGGCCTGCTGGACGCGGAGGAGGGCGCGAGGGCGCAAACGTGGCTCGATTGGTGGACGGAAAGGGTCAGTTTTGCTGAGGATGCGGATAGGGGAAGGAGAGGGGGGGTGGCTGAGTTTGCGACGCGCTTGGTTAGGGGGTTGGAGGAGGGGTTGGGGAGATGGGGAGGTGTATAGTCCGTCCTTCCTCTATTATGCTCCCTTTTACATGAAAAACAAGAAGGAAGGAATCGCTCATATTATCTTTAACATTATTTTTTCTTCTTTTTTTTAACAATAGTTTTACAACCTCGCAACCTCCCCCTCCCCCTTCCTTCTCCCCATACTCATGCCCGGCTCCCAGTATATGGGGACGACCTCGTACGACCCGTACGTCTCGGGCCGCCGCGGCATCTCAATCAGCCCGCACTCGACGATCCCGTAGTGCCGCCACACGGGCAGGCCGTCCATGCTGGCGTCGGCGTACATGGGCACGTTTGACGCGATGGCCTGCCTCCGGGCCCATTCTACGAGGGGCACGGCGAGGCCGCGGTTTTGGTAGTCGGTGTGCACGGCTACGAAGTCTGCGCCTGTGAGGGGGGTTAATTTGCAATATTTGGGAGTGGGAGAGCGGGAGTTGGATAGTGAGAGAAAGGGGGGGTGTTTTTTTTGGGGGGGCCGGAGGGGGGAAAAGAAAGAAAACTCACTCCAATGCGGCCTCTTGCCCATGACCCTCTCCCTGCTCCGCGCCATGCCTCCCCACAGCGCCTCGCTGATCTCGGGGTCCCACTCGTCGGGGAAGGGCGGCGCGGGTATGTCCTGGTTCCCGTCCGCTTGGGGCACGTGCCATCTGGAGAATGCGACGATTTTCTTCTTCCCCTTCTCCTTTTCCTTTTTATCGTTATTGTCGTTGTCGATGGCGGTGGTGTTGTTGTCGTCTAGATCCTCGACGACAAACGTCCGCAACACCGTCGGCCCGGCCTCTATCCCCATGGTCCAGAACGCCTCGAACCACTTCCGCGTCGCGGGCGTGTCGGGCGTCGCGTAGTCGAAGAACCTGTGCGTCCGGTTGAAGGACGCGTACCACACGTCGATGATCCCTCCCACGTCCGCCAGAGTGGCTTCGCGGATGCGGAAGCCCGGCGGTGCGTCGTGGGGCTGTTCAGGGGCCGTGTTCATTTTTCGGAAACAGGATTATTTACTTAGGTTATGGGTGCTTCGGTGGGTATAAGTGATAGATCTTATAAGAGCTGTTGAAAGATGAAAAGGGCCAAGTTGGAAAAAAAGGGCGAATTTTTCTCAGCCCAGGAGAGACATGGTTTACCACATTATATATTTTATAGTTGGATGGATTTCTTCTAACTTTCTTCATACTGTCTTGTCTGTCCCTCATGCTGATGCAAATCTTCAGCTGTCAGAAACCATCATTGATAATCGTACCAAAGTATTATTCGTAGACAGCGCCGAAGCTTTCTAAGGCTCAGTCAGCATGGGCCTCGGATGTCATTGGCTGTGTTTTCGTTGCCAGATCGAATTTGGTTCGAAACTTTCAGCTGACAGGTCTGGCCAAACGAGCTCAAGACCTTCATTTTCGCAGGCCGCATAGTGTTGAGAATAGCTTCGCATGCTGGACTAACATTCAGCTACCTACCTACCGTCGCTAGCGGCAGTTGCGTGCGCCGCGTGGCATCCCGGACAAACGCTTCCCGCTAAGGGACTTGATAGCTTCTGTAGGGCGAAGTCCCTGGGTTCTAGAACCTTTCAAAGAACTTTGTAAGGCAACGGACAATTTGCACTGTGGATGGTAAATTTGATCGGGAATAATTGACCGGGTTTGTCCACTTGTTAGGTAGTTCAGGTGGTTCCATTCAGCTGGTACATATGTATAAGGTGGATGTCAAGGGCATGTTTGGTACAAGTATGTCGTTGATATTTAAAATAGCACGGCGAGAGTCCTAAGGCTGCTTATTAGCTATGTCTGAGTGCTTCAGTCAATGCAGGCCCATGTCAAAAAACGGTCGTTATTGTCGGAGTGTCGTCGGTGTCTGGCTACTGCGAAGTTTTAGCCCGTTATTGCCAGACACGGTGGAAATCCTCCGGATGTTAAACATTCCACTACAACTGTGTTGATATATCTCCAAGTAAGTACCTTGCTGCAAGGAGTTTGTTCGTTGTATCTAGGTGTTCTAGGCCGGCCTAGATAGATAATATGGTCAAGGATTTTAGGAACTGGCCCTGGGCTCCGCAGCTCTACGCCGGCGCATGTTAGGTAGATTTTGCTTGGATTTACTTCTGTCGAGTCAGTGCCTACTTATTTACGATTAACATTTCACGTGCTGGGTGCCAAAAATTAGAGGGTCCGTTGTCAAACTTGAGATATAGGCTACTCGAGTCAGTGTACTGAAGATTTGGGTAGCCTCAATTGCGGATGCAGATTTGAAGGCATAACGTGCATTTTCAACGATGACTTGCCAGACGGATGCAGCTCTCGAGATGATAAACCTCCCTTAATGTTGTAGACACTGCTACCTTTGACGAAGTGAAGTTATTTGCTTTCGGAACGCATGCTTTTGTAATACAGCAATGAAAAGGTGTAACCTTAAGTTAGATATAACAATAGAAAGATAAGTAAAGGTCTCATGTATCTAGACTTATATAGGTTATGTTGCATTTACATATATCTTGTGAGTCCTACTGTAGGTTGATAGGTATAAGACCTCGTTTTTTCCCCATGCTCTTAGCTTCTTGTTTGTTCTGTAACACTGTCTTAGGCTGTGTTGTGCTGTATTGTGTTGTCTTGTCTTATTCTATGTTCGCCCCCCTTTTACTGAAATGACAACACCAGACAGGGTCCCAGCGCATTAAGACTGAGTAAGTATTGAGAAGGTTCTCGCCAACAGCTTGTGAGACTGGCTAAGGTTCACAAGATATCAGGCCCCCTTCCCTTGTCGTTTCCCCTTCCGTATCGTTAAGGCTTGCTTAGAGTTACATGGTTAGTAAGCAATAGTCACTCTTGCATCGTTCTCTCAACTCAAGGTATCAGTCTAAAAATCTCATTATTCTGGAATCTGTAGTGGATAATTACTCAAATCTTACTACTTAAGACTTTATCGCGTATCTTTTGCCTTCTACCTAAGAAGTAGGTATATCGTGTCATCGCACAGAGGCAGCAAGGTTTATTTCGAGGTGAAGATGATGGGGCAGTTGCCGCACCGCGGCGTCTTCCGGTGCGGACACCCCGGCTTGGCCGGGTTCCAGCAATAGTTCCCGCTGCTCCGGTGCTGGCACTTGCAGCACACGAAGCCGATGGGCTGGTGGAAGTTCGCTGTCGGTGGGACTTCGTCGTCATCATAGTGTCCTCCGGTGCTGATGATGGCCATTTTGCTGCTTCTTTTAGCCGCTGCTCCTCTGCCGCAGTCGTCGTTGTCGTCACTCCCTGAGGGGCCTGGAGGAGGATGGGTATCTGAGGTCTCGTTTCTGGTTGTGCGTTATCTGCTGGGCGCCATTTTTTTTTGTTTCTTGACTTTGATGTGGCGATAGTGTGTTTGGGGAGGGGTTTGGAAGTGAGGTATTGGTTGTGGATGTGGATGTGGATGATGAGGCTTCTTGTGTGCTCCTTGGTAGCGTGATCTATCTAGGAAACCGTTTGTATTTTTCCGGGGAGACCAGGCGAGGCTTTATACCAGGCCCTCAAGCTGGCGTGTGGGTGAGACAAACTTCATGTTAGGTAAACAAAGAGGGTATATGGTGGGAGGTCATAATGCTTGTTTAGCATTTCCATGGAAACGTTATGAATAAACAAACTAGCTTTAGCAGAAACTACTTTGCTGTCACCTGAGGCCGACTTTTAGGTGTTCGTAGGTTTGTGTTCAGTGTTTTACATAACAGTGGTTTGAGGTATAAAACAGAGTCGCTCACCACGTTTGTGGTCTTTTGGGCCATGAAGCACATCGTAAGAGGCTCTATGCTATATAAAAACATAGCTAGAACTAATAAAGTGAGTCATCTTCGACAATCTTCGATATTTTGACTTGGAAGTGTGGCTGAGAATGTTGTCTTTATTATGTTTGTGGCATCTTGCTTCACCTTAGTGACAAAGACATGTCCTGTCCGCCGCGGCTGCTCTCTCAGGCCTAAGGATGTAGATAGATTTCTCTCAGACCAGAGTTGTCTGTGCTAAAGCTTCCGAACCTTTATGGAATATTGGGGATCTGAAGGAATCTTGCTGTCTCGGCTTGCTGCTAGCTTTTGCTACTTTATCAGACATTAAGCAGAGGCGAGTATCGTAAGTCCACGTTACTCTGTTAATATATATATATATATCTCCATCTCCTCTATATAGGTGGGTAGTTTTCCAACCGCCCTTTTCTCCCTAATATGTGAACAAAGATATAAAATCGCTACCCTGCCAAAAAGGAACATTTATATATACTGTGAGAAACTCCAAGGGTCCAACTCATTCGTTCCCTGTCATAAACCTTTGTATCGCTAGGTAACCACCCCTAGCTCCTTACCTGTCTACCATACCCCTTATTCAGGTATATCTATAATTCCCCGCCGCCCTCCTCTTCTCGATCTGCGAGGCCGAGTCGCTGGGTCTGAGACTAGAAGCAGACGAGTAAGTGGACGAGTAATCCGTCCTCCCACTTCCGGTTCGGTTACTGCTACTCGTCGTACTTCCATGAAGAGTCCAACTCCCACTCCCGCTCCCGCCACCGCTTCCGCTATGATGAGAGCCCCCCTGAATCAGGGGAGGGTACCTCGCGGACCCACCACCCGAGCTGG
This sequence comes from Xylariaceae sp. FL0594, assembly GCA_022385605.1. Classification (NCBI taxonomy): domain Eukaryota; kingdom Fungi; phylum Ascomycota; class Sordariomycetes; order Xylariales; family Xylariaceae; species Xylariaceae sp. FL0594. Next base: position 273,649 of record MU280795.1, read on the forward strand.
GGCCGGAGCTGGAGCTGGAGCTGTTGTAGTAGGTAGGGCCGCCGTATCTCGAAGAACCGCTACCGCTACCGCTGCTGGCATGGTAAGAAGAGTCGTGGTGCGAGGGCCTCTTCCGCTCAAAGTACCCGTTCCTGTCCGAGTCGAGCCGGACTTTGGAGTCCTTGGTCCCGCCCAGCGTCCACTTCATGAAGTCCCGCGCGCCGTTGCCGCCCATCTTGATGATGTTTCTTTTTTTCTGTCTGGCGTGGTAAATAGTATCGGGCTGCTTGATTCGCGTGAAATAAAAATAAAACAATAGATAGGGGTATTTGCGCCGGGAAGGTACGAAGTATCGTGAAGAGAAAAAAAAACAAAGAAGCAAACGCGGGAAGACCTTCTCGATTTTTATACTGTCTCAAAGGTAGACGGGAATGCATTCATAAAAAGAGTACATGGCCATTGTTCCATCAACTTCTTCGTTGGTGCAGTCACCAGGACATTGTACAAGCTCTTTGAGTCCACGTTCGTTGTGCTTGGTTTTCTTTCTTCTCTTTTGTTCTCTTGCTCGATCTGACTGGAAAACCGCGCTAGAATAGAAGAAATTAGCCTTATTGTACGATGAAAGACAGACACCTAGGTAAGTAGTCTAGTTAAGCCACTTTCTCAGGGACCAGTTGAGGCCTGCGTTCGGGATCTGGGGTGGGATAACTTCCCCATGAATCAATAGAGAGAATGGCATATACAAACCTGCCAGAGTCCAGAATAATGATCATTTGATATTGAATTTCACATAGGATGGTTGAAGAGATGCCTCTTGGAAAGACGTGTTCTGGCTTATTCGATGAGATTGAACGTTGTCATCTTGCTCCGTTGTATGTATACTGACTCACCCCTTTTCCTAGCACTAGTGACGTTGTGTACACGAGGCTCTTATGGAAAGGGGTTTGACGTTCTGGAAATGACTGAGGGAGCTTACCCCCATAGAACACGTGGAGTCTATTATGCATCCCCTCAAACCGGATGACTGAGATCATTCGAGGTCACACGGGCAGAGGTGGTCACTGAGTGTCGTGGATTGATTCTGGAGTCATCTTCGGAAGTTAAAACCAGATGCCGCCTGTAAGACACAGAATAAAATAGTGAGGCTCAACAGCGGCACACCGTAAGATGTCTGTTGATCCTCATGGACCTTGAACCTCGATTGGCCCTTCGGGACTCCAAGTTTGGGCGGTCTCTCGCCAACAGTATTGGCTTCAGACTCATCGCAGGTAATAGTGACACAGTATTTGGTCATCCAAAGGGACGCCAGCGCGTCGTTAGTAAAGCCCTCTACATCGTAGTGGGTGCTCGGGTCGGCCTCGGTACACTCTTGACCAAGTATCATAGTCCTCGCAGGGCGGCATCCGTGGAGTCGACGTTGACCATACTTATATTATTAGACCCACCGTCGACTTCGGCAAGGGCCATGCAGCGTAAGATTTCGCATCGCTGCTCTTCATGGTGACCATCTTGACTCCAAAGCCTCATGTTTCACATGTAGACCCGTTTCCTCGGGAGAACGATGTAAACCTAGAGTCTGGATGTGGAGCTTCTGGACGGCCTTGACCAAGTTCTTATTAGTCTATGGCATATGCGACATTCATCCAGGCATATTCTCCGCCCATGACGCGCAAGTCTGGAGAGATGCGGCTTTCACTTCGCCCGTGCGTGCGTCAGCATCCACTCTGAGCGCGACTGCATCCACGATCTGTATGGGCCATCACCCCCCACCGCGTGAAGGGCAGGAATGACACGCACGCACGCAGCTCCTCAAGCCGCGTAGACGGACGTGCTCAGGAAGACGGTGGGTAGTTACCTGGACAAATACAAAAGAAACAGGATAAGCTCGGAGACATGAGGAAGAAAAGAAAGTAAAGGTCCAGTTCCGGGAGCTAGACAGACTGTGGGTTCAGAGCAAAAACTACAATGATTTTTCAAGAACCACTGGGAGAAGCCCTGGAGTCTTACGGCGAGTTCAAGGCTTAGAGTGCCGAGGAGGAAAGGGTGTATGGGGCCAGTGATAGTTAGGGAAGGGGCGATGCTTGGTTTCAGGATAGTACGAGGACTGCGCGACGAGTCTCACAAGGGCAGGCATCTTGAGGTCACTGTTGTTGTGCTGTCACTATCTGAAGTGGTGGCAAGATTCAAGTTGCATTGGGTGAAAGAGACTCGGTACGTGCATCTATTGGACTCTGGATTGGTAAGCTCATCTACATAACCAGAGATGCAATACGGCGGCGGTATTGCTGTCCCAAATAAACCTGGTAAAAGCATACCTGCTTTACTGAGATACATGTAGGTTAGTTAGGTATTACATGAGGTCACGTGGATACTCTCTCTTCACATTTTTTGATCAGGTATTTATTCGCTATTGGAGACGACCATCTCGAAAGAGACCTATCTAACTCGCTGCTCGTGTGTGAGTGTGTGAGAAAGAAAAAGAAAAGGCAAAAAGGAAAATCAGTCAAGCCTCAAGCCGCTGTACCGGGCAAGCCCGGCGAGGAATGAAGTGAATGAAAAAAAAAGAAGAAACGGAAGAGAAAAAGAACTCGACCCCCCTATCCCCATCGGCCATCATACTCCTACAACCGTATCGTATTGTGCCAACCTCTCGAAACACCGGAGAAGCGGCCCATCTCGGTCCGTTGCCCTACCTAGAGGTAGAACATGGAATCCCGGATGTTTTCGTGGATCGTCAGCTCGGCCTGGTAATTTCTTACCTGAGCCTGGGACGGTCCTGTCTGGTTCGCGTTGGAAGCATTGTTGATCTCCGCGTCATCCCTGAAGACGTTGGCGAGGTACTTTCGGCCTCGCTCGCACAGGATGTCGGCATAGTAGGCGGGGGTGCAGTAGCTGACACCCTTGGTGGCACGGCCGAACATGTGGCAGAGGCCATGCGTCGTCAGCTGGAGCATCTCCGTCGCGCTCATCTTGGGCCAGTTGGACTGGCGGAATATCTCGTCGTGCAAGACGATGTAGTGCGCTGGCCGGGCCGTGCCTTGGATGGCCGCGTGACTCTGCAGGTAAAAGTCCCAGTGGCCGTATTCGGTAACTGTCTGATCGACTACCAGGCCCGGCACGGTGTTTCCGTTCTTGTCCTGCTTTCCCTTGCCCTCAACCGGGTAGAACCGCGTATTGTGGCGCTTTCCAACGACCACCAGCGTCATGCGGGGCATCTGCAATCCATCTTGGGGGTAGAGCTTCTGGCACGCGGCCTTGAGCCGCGTTAGCTCCACCAAAACCACCTTCGCGTACTGGCCATCGGACACGCCGTCGCGGTACACGAGGATGTTCTTGGGATAGGTCTTGTTTTTGGCTTTCCACAGGTGGAGCCTGCTCTCCAGCATCATCTGCAGGTCGGTCACCATCTCCTCGCGCGCTGACTGGGCCCTTAGAATGCCCGGCCACTGGCCCAGGCCGCTGTCGACGGTGGCAACCATGCCGGCCACACTGGGCGCAGCCGAATCCGAGGTGGACGATGGATGCGTCACGTCGATGCCGACTACCATGGTGTTGCCCTGTCTGAGCAAGTGAAGGTGGTCGAATGTTCCGGCAGCAATCGTGTGGTTGTCTCCTCCGACTTTGAGGTTGACCTTGAGGGCGAGATTGGCAAAGTACGACGGGCTCGCACTGCGGAATTTTGGGTTAATCACGCATACAGTATGGATGCCCACCATTCGGTCGGCGTACGACTTGATGCTCGCGTATAGCTGTGTGTTCCTGTCGGAGAGGATGATGAAGAGGAAGTTGATACCATCCCTCGCCGCGTTGCGAATACCGGCCATCCATTGCTGATCCTGGGCTGGAACCTTTGCCAAGGTTTGGAGATGCACCTCTCGGACCCCGGCATCACGCAGCGCATTGCGCAAGTCTTCTGCCTTGTGTGGCGCTACGTCTACGCCGATTGGGAGGATAGCCGGCCTGCTGAGGGTGCTCCGCGATTGGAACTGTTTGTTCATCATGTTCCAGCTCCCATTTGTTACTCCTTTTGCGTCTACCCTGTAACCCTTGTACTCGACAATGGGCCCAGGTAGTATACGTGCAGGCAGCTTTATCGGGTTTGGAGCCATGTTGGTAACCATCGCCCCCTTGTAAGTCAGTCATGTCAGCTGATGCCTGTCCGGACCAGAGAATGGGCAAATGTGGCGTTGGAGAGACCTACCAGCTCGCGGAAGCTTATACCATGGTCGGAAGACATAAACGTCTTCCCAGTGCTCGACACGGACTTCAAGTTCTGCCATGGCTTACGAACGGCGAACCTGATCATTTTCTGCGTTTGCTTTGGGGTGAGCTTGTGCTTGTATTGTTGCCCAGGAACGACCTCGGCCTGCTCGGCTGGCCAATAGACGGGCCAGTCCGCACTACCGACGTTCAGAACAGGAGTGGTCTTGTCCTTGAGGATGATGTTGTATGCTGTGCTGTTGTCAGTACCCGATCCCCGATCTCGCGACAGGCCTCGATCGAAAGAACACTTACTTGTCTTGAAGTACTGCGCTACCGTGACCCAGCTGTTTGTGTCTTGCTTATAGAACTTGACCTTGTCTGGCGTGGCGTTGTCGATTGCTCCGTCTGGGACAGAAACGCGCGGCCGGTTCGGATCCTTGTTGTTTTTGGTATCCCGCGGAGACGCAAATCCGACAACGGACCTGGCTTGGATCTTGCCCTTCCCCTGTTGCAGCGCCATAGAAGTGACTCGGAGCCCCTTGATGAAGAGTTCCAACTGCTGCCAAGACACGTTCCGGTCACGGTGCCGCCATATGCGGTCGAGAAGACTGGCAACCGTAATTCCTCCACTGTAGAACGTGGCATGGGCAACATTCAAGTTCAGCTGAAGGAAATTGTTCTTGGCCAGCCGGACGCTCGTGAAGAATCCACGTCTGGCCTCGACGCCGCTTCCATCAAAGTCGACCTTGTTCTCTTGACCATCTTCAATCTTCTTGAAGATCTTGCGTCCTCCCACGACGGTATGGAGGCGGCTAGTCTTGAACCGGTACGTGAAAAAGACGTTTAGCGCCCGGATTATGTCCTGCTGCTCCGAAGGTGGCATTTTCACATCGCCCTGTTGCAGCTGATTGATGAGGTCAGATAGACAGTAAACTCTTTTGGATTCAAGGGTGATTCGATACTGCTGTGCGTTTGCTGGCGCAGTGTCCTCCGTCTCGGCGCGGTACGGGACGTTGATCACGCCTGCACCATAATTTCTGGGCGGCGGTCCCGAGATTCCGGTCGGGGGCTTCATGAACCTCCATGCCACCTCCGCAAGGTCGGAGACAATGTTGGCTTCTTTGTGGTAATTTTCGTCCAGGCCTAACTGGATGATTCGAGCCAGCTTCTTTCCCACCGCCGGCGGCTGCACCGATAGGCCGTACTGGACAATGAACGCTTCCTTCAGGCCCTCCAACAACTTGAAGTTAAAGGAATTCGTGTACACGGTATCTTCTTGGCCGATCTTACTAGGGGGTTGTGGGGCAGGGAGGACCACCTCAGGCTGTGCCTGTGCCTGTGACGTAGACTGTCGCGGGGGCGAGATGGTCATGCCCGCCATTCTCTCCGCGATAGAGCCGCCTCGAGTAGAGCTAGTGGTGGTGCCACGGGGAGGGCTAACCGTACTGCCACGCGGGGGGCTGACGGTGTTGCCGCGGGGAGAAGTCGGGTTGTGAGACATGGTTGCTAAGAAGCGAAGACTGACTGATTGATAATTTGACTGTTATGTTGTAGTAAGGGGATCAAGAGTTGTCTTTGCAAAGAGTAGCAGATGTTGATGTTCGTCGCGGTTGCAAATGAACAGGTGAGGAAGGAAGGAAGAAAGTGAAACAGGTTGGGACCGGGAGCTGGAGGGCCTTCTTATAGATAATTCCTCTGCGGTGAAGAGTGTTTGCCCCGGCAGTACTAGCACGGTGTTTTCTGTTTCTGAGAACCATCGTTTGTGGGTTGTTCAATGGGATGGCATTGTTGTCGGAGGATTGCACACACAATCACCCGAGCCACTCACACCTCGAGGGAGTCGCATTACAATTGTCTGAGGCGAACATACAATGGGAACGACACCTCAAACCGCTACAAACCCCCCATTGAGTCGTTGTCCTAGCGCCCTCGTTTACAACTCATCGCCATTGTGGTTTGCAGGTTTGTGGCAAGTAAATACCCGGACTATGACCGACACTTCACCACCAGACCTCACTAGCACTCAGGAGCTTGATTACATTCCTCTGCCGCAAACACACAATCTACTACACCACAACCCCCCAATGACCTATTCCCTCATCCCGTTTATTTACACTCATAGCCTTGCAAGTTTGCGGCATATAAACCTCCCAACTATGACCACCACTTTAGCACCGGCCCTGACTGGCCGCAGCAGCAATGGGAGCGTAAGTATCAAACGATACAATAAACAACACGCTACAAACCAGCAACTGACTGGGGTAAATCAGGACACAGACCACCCTCCAAACCATGGATTGATTGTTGAAAAACAGACCTCACTAGTCTACACACTGATGACAAACCCCACACTACGCACAGACAGACAACAGAATATGTTTCCCAGATGTGGCAAATCGACACTACAATGGCGGCAGAATTCAGTCTCATGTCAAGCTTGAAACAATGATGAGTTGTCCAGAGTAGGCAGAAAAGAGTTTCACCGCCTTTGTTAGGACACTGTACTAAGGTTGCTAAACTGAAACTGTGGTTGGGATTTGTTGGCGTTGTTGAGACCTGTACGCATGATGTCACGCCCTTACATAAGCCGTTATCTATACGTAGGGAATAATTAGGGAATAATCTGGGAAGACAATAGGAAGGTATGGAGTTCCAGGCCTGTTATACGAAGTAATAATAGAGTATGGACGGGGAGGAACTTGTATATAGTGATACCCTTGTTAAGAGCATGGATAGGGGGTCAGTGACACGCAGGATGTTACGATCCACCAAAGACCGAATTGATTAAGTAATTGTGCTATAAGTACTCTTCATGATAAGTTTAACAAATGTCTTGAAGAGTTTTGCTCCTTGTATCTCTCCTGCTCTGTGCTACAGACGCTTGGTTCATCGTGCCAGATCTCCCGGTCTTGCCCCTATTCCAGCTCTCCAAACCGAAACCCTCCAAGCCACCAAAGCCTTGAGCGATGTGATTTGGGAAAGGACTGATCATCATCATCGTGACAGACAGTAAAGCCGAGGGTATCATGTAATGCAATAACCTTACAGCAGTCTGCAAGGTCTACGGGAGCCGCTTAGATCCACCATGCTGTCTGCTACACTTGCTTCAAAAATACTCACTCACTCACACCCCCTTTTTTAACCCACCTTGTCCAACCTTCCCCTTCCTCGTTCCATCAACATCTCTCGAACCACCATAGAGAAGCTGTTACCAGGTTTGGTGAACGCCCCCGAGCGAGCGAGCATACCCTAGAGCCAGGTCTCAGGAGAGGGGATAAAATAAAATTAGTCAACCATCCAGTGCCAACGACAAGATGTAAGAAACACTAAGAAAATGCTATCCCTCGGTTAAGAAAGAAGAATAAAGATCTTAAATAAGCTTACTCTACAAGTCCCGAAGGTGCAAAATTTCTTGCTTCCCCTGTCCCACCCCATATCACAACGGGTACATGCATCGGGTGACGTTCTCGGCCTCGGCCTCGGCCTCGACCTCGAATTCCTCCAACTAGATAAAAGATACATACCTAACAAATAGTGCATGGAGTACAAGCCCGTGCTAGACAAGTTGAAGCTTACAGAAGAAAAAAGAAGAATAAAGAAAAGGGGGAAAAAGATAAAGAGAAAGTGGTACCCGTCCCTCTAACCCTGCACAATGAAGTATACATACCATACCATACAAACAAGAATATTTCACTCCCACATCAACAAAGGGGAAGCTCAAGCCGCGCGACCAGGGACGGACGGGCAGACAAATAGATAGTCCAATGGTTAATGGTCAATGGTCCAAAAGCCACAAAAAAAAAAAAAAAAACCAGAAAAGAAAGAAACAAAAATCAGAAAGAGAAAAGAGAACACAGGACATATATATGATCGTAGGATTACAGCCAAAATCAGAAAAAAAAACCACAAAAACCATAAAAACACACACCCCAAACTCCCCCATCACCTACCTACCCCTCAGGTCCCAATTTAACCTTACACTCCCATTCCACACACCTCCGACAAGAGTTTGACTCCCCAGGTTAGTTTACTTAACCTTACTCCCTGCACGGGAAGATGTCAAATCTGTCTGTATATCTCCATACCGAGGAGCTCTCCTCTTCTTACTTAAAATACTACTGTATGTTTCTATCTAAACATTCCACTTAAAAAGTTACTCAGCTAAAGCACCTCACTTTTTGACCTGAAAATATCTTGAGAGCTCAGCTCGTTCACTTGATTTTCTAAGTTACTTCCTTTACTACTTCCGAAATTGTCCAGGCTAGTTCAGAGAGTATATATATTCCTGTCTCATGGAATTCGCCAAGAAAACGTAGACACTAGACAGCCAGCTTAAACATACACCAAGTGGTTGAGAGATCAGGACAAGGCAGTTAGTTGCTCTGTTATGTTTGCTACAACGTCAGGACGAACTTCAGGAGAAAGTTAGGAACAGGGACCCCCAAGTCTTGCACTCAATTACACATGGCAGTCGAAGCCGAATATACCACTGACATAACACACCTTACCAACTTCAAACTCTTCAAGGACTCCAAATTGTGTATCGAATGAACTAGGTATCATACTGCTTGTCCAAAAAACACCACGCCCAATAATTTCTCATCATGCTGGTCTCCTGCCCCTGCCATAATCATACAGAGTATTTGATTCTAAGCACCAATCCCATAAACCGTCGCATTCATTAATCTAACGATGATGATGTTGGTCTCTCGGAGCATGTCTCGCCACCTCCTTGAACACCAGCCATCGCGCCGCTCTCAAAGTGCTGAATTCCTACGCATGCTTCTTTCGGGCGCGTCGCTCGGCGATGACGTAGAACAAGCTACCGTCGTAGATGCGGCGGATGTCTTCCTTCCGCATCTTGCCGTCCTCGGGCCAGAGCATGAGCCACGTGGCTATCCCTGGATGATTTGAAAACAAAAAACGTCAGCACAGAAACAATATGAGAAGCACCTATTTTATCCAGAAAAGGGCCGGGTGGATACAATAAGGGGGGGGGGGGAAAGACATACATTCAAAAAAGGCACCAAACCACCCAATAGGATCGGCAATGCACCTCTGCCCCTTCCACAGGTCCCTCAGGTCCCAGAAGGTCAGGTAGTCCCTGCCGTCGCCGTACTTGGCGAAGATGTCCTCGAACTTCTGCGGCAAGAAGCGGCCCTCGGTGTCGTAGGTGCCCGTGTCGCTGCCGTGTTTGTCCTTGTGGATGCGCTCCGTGTAAAGGCGGAAGAAGGGGTCCGGGATGAAGGTCTTGCACGTGGGGTACGAGAAGTTGGCGTGGATGATGAAGAGGGCGAGCATGGAGAGGATGATGCCGAAGCCCAAACGCCGGAATCCCCGGTATGTATCGAGCGGCCATATCACGCCATCGTGGTCCTACATGCTGTGTCAATATCGTGCCAAGAGGCTATTAAAAGGTTGTGTTCGCCGTAAAGGGGAAGAGAGAAGAGAGAAGAGGAAGACATACGGTATCGAAGAATTCGCAGTGTTGTTGAAGAACCTGAGGCTCCAAGTCAGCAAGAAGCAGTCCTACTTTCCTTCCCCTCTTCCTACTTCTGACTACTCACAGTCTTGTCTCTATGCTTCTGATCCCAGCCCCCCTCTGTTGTGCCGTACGGCCGGTCATATGTAGCTGCAATATTCACTCGGGCGGTTCCTGTGAATTCCGTATCTTCCGTCAGCAACACGGTTTCACCTTTCGAATTACTGCGATCAAGGGGTATCTGTGTAGCATACCTGGATGCGGCAATCTGAAATGGTGTTCAGGCTGTACGAAGGGCTTCCGATGGACCGTGACGGGCACTGAGGAGATCGAGATGTCCACATGGGGAACCTTTTTGGCGCTGGCGTTGACAGTCGCTGTGGCCGTGGACCCGTGCCCCATCTTTGCCTCTTGACTCTTGATTCCTCACGGTTTGTCAAACCTCTTACAAGATCGTCGGAAATAGTTGCAATACTGTGTTCTAATTTGGTCCTTAGGTAAAGTAGGTGACGGATACAAAGAATGACAAGATTAGCTGCAACGCATCAACAGTACGATTATTGACATATATATAATCCAACAGCAAGAATCACTCCTCGGAAGGAACCTCCGGGCCTTCTCATGTATATTCCTACCTATGTTTTCTCAACTCTCTAGCCTGAGAGTACGACCACAGAGTCCTGACGTTTGAAGCCATGACATGCGAATGACGTCATTGCAGAACAGCTGTCAGGAACATAAATCGGCTCGTGAAAGTGGGCTTGGCAGTCAGGTACACAGATTTACCTACCTCAACGTCATGACATTAACATCCTGCGACTGCGGCGCAGCTTCTTTATGATGGTATACAGTATTTGGAAGAGTGATGTATGCCACAAGCCTACCTCTGTGCCATGCAGACAACGGGACCATGTGCCTACTTCCAGGAGCCGAGCTGTGCCTGTCAGTGCAGGTCTTTGTGGCTTTGTATTACACGAGGATGTATTTTTTAAACAAGCTGTCAAGTTATCAGACACGCTTATCATCAACAATGCCGACTTGTTTATTCAACCGTTGCTTTTCGGGCTCTTTTTGATTGAACCATACCCTATCACATGCTTGACATGAAAACTCTTAGTTAGGTACGTTACTGAAGCTAGGTAGGTTAGCTCAGTTCGTTCTACCAAGGTTAGTAAGGAGTCGACCTACTTTGATCAGATCTATCTAGTCTAATCTATTGGACTTTTTTGTTTTTCTATCCGTGCTCCTTTTGTGTTCAGCTTTCCTCAGGCCATCGGAAGGACTTCAGGTTCAAATTATTCTTCCTGTTTCCAATCCCACTTGTAAATCCAAAGCATCGATCAAGCCAAGTATCCAGAACTCTCTTTGCGTTCGGGTTTATAATGTGGCACAACCATGTACAGTACATTCCCACTCGGTAAATTGGTATTAATTATCAATTTATTTCCCTGGAGGGCCAAACCATAGGGAGATCATGAACCACCAAGGACACAGAGCGTCAGCAAAGCCAGAGGTTGCCGCCCGTGCAAGACCAGTTGAGAAGAATCGTAACAAGCAAAGCAAGTAGAAAGGTCAAATCGGTTCTACTTAACCGATATATCATCATTCTGATGCCCACCGATTCATGACGCGACTGTTACAGTCTGCGCTGGGAAGATATCTACTTTACAAGGTTCCTAACGTTATCCCAGTAACGTTGTCTATCCCGCTGTCTAAACGATGGTATGTGCCGGTATTGGTTATGCGCAAGCAATCTTTTCCTTTCCGCCCCATGTCGCCGGTTGAGTATAAAAACAAGTCCCGTGGTTCAGATCACCAGCTTCAACCTTGCCGACCGCGAAAGTCGAGAGGTTATATGAACACCCCTATCAAATGTGGGACAAGTCCAGGTGTGACTCTTGGGAAATAAAGAAAGTTCCGCGTGGACAAAAATACAAAAGGTATCGCGAGGGTATTCAAGAGAATGCAATGCTTATCAATCAAATCAAGAGTCCACCCAATCAAGCACCCCAGAGAAAGTGCAGCGTATCGCCGTGTCGCTGATGCTAAACAAAAGAAAGAGCAAGGAAAAGCGAATGATGAGAAGCGGATGACATTGCGACATCCAGCGATAAGAACAGGCCCAGCATGTTCAATGCCGTGGCCCATGACCCCATGCCTAGATGCTAAATCCGCTGCGAGCCTGACCGAAGGGCTGGCCAAAGTTTTGGCTTTTCTTCAGCTTCAATGGAATCTCTTCTTCTAGATCCTTCACGGGGTCTTCGTCAGGCCCGTCGTTTGCGACACCACTACCCTCGGCCTCGGGTTTCATACTGGCCGACGACTCGTCCGTGTCATCTGGAATGGCGGGGTCACTGAGGACTGATGGCGTTGCGTCAGTGGCTCTAACTTCTTCCAACTTGTCCGATAACCTCCGGAGGAAGATCTCATCAGCCGCTGGCCGGTTCTTCAGACACAGGGGACCCTTGAGTGCAGGATCATCTTCGCTAGTGTCCAAGACCGCCTCTTCGCTGAAGCTCGGCTCGTCTGGGAGAGGGTGAGCTGAGGAGCCCTCTTGGCCTGTGGTCGGCAACTCGAGCTTTCCTCGTTCGTCGATTGTCTTCAGCCTCAACTCTTGCTCTAGTTGTGTCGGCGTGGAAGTACCGGAGCTATCAGCAGTATTGATCGCAGTCGATTCAACTGTTGGAGCTCTCGATATGAAGACGGAATGATTTGGCGTATGTCCAGCATGCATCGTGAGTCGATGGTGCTCTGGAGCACGTAACGCTTCTTTCGCCATCTCCAAGGGAGAAGCTTTGGGGAGAGCTTCGGCCGTGTCCTTCTGCGACTGAGGCGGTGATCCACGTCTCGAGCCAAAGTTTGGAGACAGTGGTATCTCCTCGTTGAACGTGGGCTTCTGGATAGCTGGTGCTTTCAGACGGACGCCTTCGAGCCCCGGGATCACCTCATGAATGTCGATCGAAGGGATCCGCTCATTGGCGGGAGGTGTAGTACCTGAAGGCGACGAACTTTGCATCCGTGGGTCGAGTGGCACAAAGGGGTTTGACTCGGGTACAGTTGGACCTCGGACTGGCGGTAGAGTGCCCGGTGAGATGCCATCTGAGGGACTTCGATACCTGACACTGGATTGCCCAAGGGTCCCTGGACTGCCGTAGCTGCTCGATTCACCGCCCGACAAAGGGTGTCTTCCGGGTTGTCGATCTGGTAGCGGGTGGGTTGTTGCAACGCTCTCGACGGTTCCATTAACGCCAACGACTTGGTTGCTGACACGAACACCCGCGGCCTGAAGCATGGATGTGAGCCGAGCTACTTCTTTGTCGGCTGCCTCGGCTCTTTGTTTCCAGTGCTCAATTTCAGAGTCGCTCTTTATCTTCTCCTCGACCCACATGCTCCTCTCTTCGTCCATCCATTTCCTTTCTTCCTGAAGCATAACTTCAGCGCGGGCCCGGCTAGCTTCCAATTGTGTCCGCTCTGCTAGCCAGCTCTCCTGCGACCGGCGAATGTAATCTTCTCTGCGCTGAAGGAGAATGGTCGAAGCATCGGGGCTCAAGTAATTAAAGGGCGACAGGCTACCAGCGTTTGATGGAGCCATGGAGGGCGATGCAACGGCAGAACCAGCTGTTTTGCTTGTAGGCGGATGCTCCTGACTGGGAGAGAGATATCTAAGAGGGGTTGGTGGTTTCTGTTGAGTCGACGCAATAGCGTGGTTTGGAGGTGATAATTTTCTACCGGCAACACTGTCGAAATAAGAGCGCTGTTTTAAGGGTTGCGGTAGAGTTAATGGTGATATGACAGAATTCGGGTGCCCGTCAAAATGGCCGATGGGGATCATGGAACGTGGGAAGTGTTCGACGGCCCCCGAGGGCAGGAACGAGTCCGAAGATGGCTTTGCCATGGCAATCATCTTTAGATACGTCACGGCCGAGCGTGAGGAAGCAGTCTTCAGAAGTGGTTCGAAGGCGTCGATAACCAGGGTAGTTCCATGAAGAGGAAAGAAGGCAAAAGGCAGGCGAGGCGCAAGGCGGGGTGACAGCCAAGTGCTAGATTTCCGTTTCGAAGTGGAAGGTGCAAGATAGCAAGGCAACTGATCTGATCCCTGGTATGTGCTTGCCCAGATTTTGCTTCATTCGGGGGTTGTAGAGGATGAAGTGCATAAACACAAACTGTACAGCTAGTGAGGGCAGCCCACCACCTAGTAGACTTATAAACTTTTGAAGGCTGCTTGTGCACAGTGACTTGTTGGCAACTGGCAAGGTGTAGAGGTCGTTGGCTTCAATCAACAATGAGAATATTGTCCTCGCAGTTTGATTGTTCCCAATGTTGTGGAAAATGGATGCAGGTCGTTGTTTCCTCAGATGTTGGTTCGGGATATCAATGGTCGGGATGGCTTGCTGTACTGTGACGTATTCGGTCGATTGTGTACCTTCCTCCACTAACTAGAGTCTTTGTACTTGGGTAGTGTGGAATATGTTGTTGTAGAAGTGATTTAATGACTGTCCAGAGAAATGTCTATGTCTATTGATAAAAACAATGGTTTCGTCCTGCGAGTGCACTGGATGGTGTTGAATATCATAAAGTGAGACAGGATCGGAGCATGGGAAAGGAAAGAAAAGATGGGAAAAAGCCGTGGATACTTGGTGCATATGGAGAGTTGTACGGCTGTTCTGCTGCACGGACTGGTACATGGTACCTGGTCGCCTACTGTGCACATAAATTTGGAGCAGGATTGGATTGGAGGATGGAACAGGGCCGGCGGGCCAAATTGGGGATCTTTCCAATTTGGATCGAGAGCGGGCCAATTCAGGCAAGAGCTAACAGGGCGTCTCTGTTGCCAATATTCCGGGCAGGGGTTGTGGACGGAGCCACGAATCTCAGTCATTTCGTTAGGTCTCTTCATGAAGTACAGCACTACCAAGTACAGCTCAGCAAGGCAGCTGTACTTCATGACTGCCTAGGTTAGCTGTACTGCTGTACGTAGAACAACAAAGGATTTCCCAAATTTCTCGGGCAAGCTGTCAAGACCACATAAGATTGCCTGCCTCGGTCTGTATCTCTCAATACCAAAGACACATGACTAAGGTAGTAAGGTCCTTTGTACCAGGAGCGCCAGGTAGGTAGCAGCTGACTCGTTTCCCAAGGTCCAATCTGTTTTCAAGTACCGAAAGCCCCATATCGTGCAGTCTGAACCTCAAACTGCTCAGTGTTCCGAATGTGGAACCGTGTTCCTGAAGCAGCGTGGTGCCCATCCCAATATGATCGCGTACTGCGATACATGTCCCTTCTCCAACCACGGGCCACGGAGCGAAGTGCTGGATACATGTCTACCTTAGCTCAAGCACAGTTTCATTTCAGCTTTATATGCAAAGCACATCTGCTTGCGCTACCTCAACAGCTTCTATCAGATTCTTGATCTCCATTTCACTATTGCTTAGTTTTATTTGGCAAGGTAGGGACTCTCCTGAGACCGAGTTCTACTGTACTTGGTAGACGCTCGGGATTTTGTGTGGTGACCTAGATAATCTTTTTCAGGTCCCCTCGCGCTCAGAGGGTCAGGTAGGCATCAGCCAGCCAACCGCACGCCCAAACCTCTCCGCACCGTCCAATAATTACCTAGGTATATACATAGAGTCAGACGTCACGCAGGGCTGGGTTCTGTACCTACATAAAGTAAGCAAGGTGATGACTTGGCCAGAAACCCCCATGTCTGCCCATGTCGTTGCCAGCAAGTTGTGCCAGCGTGGCAAACCTGTCATCAATCGATGCTCGTCAGTGGCGGTCAATCTCATTGGCCACGTTCGCGTCCTGTTTCAGCTTTCCTAACATACCGTAGGAACGGCCCGCAAAAAAGGTTGAGATTGGAGAGGGCTTTCAATAATTTCGTGCCGCCCATCTTGCCCGTTTCTATTGCTTACGTTGCAAAGTTGAGAGGCCATCACGACATCGGACATTCAGCATCGGACACACGACCCCTAGACTACTGGAGCCCCCTCCAGCAGTCTACCTACCACGTACTGTATGTGGGTAAGTGTTGTCTCAGGCAAAATCGGGGTCGGCCTGTCTTTCCAGGGATTCTCCCCGCTGTGCCGTTAGCTCGACCCTTTGGCTTGGCAGGGAGGTTGCTCCATGAGTCCATACAAGTGTACCGCTGTACAGCAGTACTGCTGTTCACAGTAGGCTCACTTTAATCCCCTCACCTCGTGGGGGCCTTCATTTCGGCGTTATAAAATGAGGATTCTCAATTATTACAACAAGCACAATTAGAAGTAGGCATGCTTCAGCAATATGTCCACCGTGTCAAATAATCGCTGGAAGAAGAGTATTCAGGGCGATCCGAAATCTGCAGGGACCTGCCTCCACACGCACACAATGTGCAATACGTAAGTCCGCTGAAGACCCTGATTCACCGCCGAACGGGCGTTTGGGACTGCTGTATGATACGTATGGTATGTGAGTATGACCATTTCTACGGCGCTTTTTTACCTGCCTACCCCAACATATCCAAGGCACGTGCCCAGAGCTAGCAGCAGTCGGATGCATGTTGCTCAGTTCCGTTATCCATTCAAGTTACATCCAATATAGAAGGAGGCTGAGAGGCACAACAAATAGTAGGTTGTGTAGAGAGACCCTTTGAATCCCCAGCTTTTTTCCCCCTTTTTTTTTGGAGGACCTTGCAAGCTCACCTAACCGAATAAAAGTAATTCTTGGACCCTGATTTCCGAGGCATCTCTCTGACTCGTCCTTTGCTGGATCTGCTCTCCTGGCGCCAGCGCTTCGACATAACCACCCTGTTGTACAGCAGTATGGAAGCTAGCTAGGTTAACCTTCTTGTTACAGTATGGGCACAAGACCCTCGTTGCAGTCAAATTATGCTGTACAGCTGCAGAATACATACCAACCTAGGCAAGTTGGCGCTTTTGAGGCTCTCGGTAGTAGGTAGGCCAGCGTTAGGTTGGTATTGGCCCCGCCGTTAGTACCCTACTAGCAACTGTGGATGCAGCTTCGTGGTCAAGTGTGAAGCAGAAATTCTCCAAATACCCACATCCCACGATGGTCCCACAGCCCCTCACGAAAGTGTCGGTTCTTGGTTGCAAAGCAGCGAAGAGCGAAAGCGGTCAGGATATCTTGATATTCTGCAAGAATCGTGAAATCTGAGGGCAATCTGCAATTCTGCCATGTTTTGCTTGCCGAGGGGCGTTCCGTCTCACGCCGAGTTGTCGACTAGCCTGCAGTTATCAGTGTTTAATTTGCACGAACTTGGAAGATATGCTTGCTAGATAGGATAGCAAGTTCACAACCAAGGTGCGGAATGGTCTCGTGATCAGGATTGTTCTCGCACATATCGGACCTTCTCTGCTGTCTAGGATTTATGGGATGCACATTCACATTCACATCCACATCCACGAAATACCATACAGGATCTCCGCATGCGCCTGATAGGCTGCCGCTAGCTGCTTTTGCTAGGCAATATAAGCGCTTCAATCAGAAGACCCTTTTGGTGGTATTGGAATTTGATCCCTGACTGCTGGGTTGTGGGGGCCCCGGGGGAGTCCAAGGGTCTGGGGAAATTTTGGACATAGTACGATTTTCCACCATGGGGATGGGGAAGGAGAGGAGACAAGGAGAGGGAGAGGAGTGCGGAGCTGCCGTCTCGGCACATGCTCTTTGCTGTGCTTTGGGTTTAGGCGGGAAGGAAGTGTGAGTTTCAAATTGACGATGTGTCCAGAGGATGACTGGCCATACGTTATTGGGAAGTTCGGGCCTGGAGTAAGTTAGGTATCTTGAGAAATTTACTGCTGTCGTGCCCAAAGCAAAGGGAGGTCCATGGTTGACGCCCAGGCGCTTGATTTACACATATCATTTGCTCATACTCATATACGCATTTGTTGCTGTTGTAGTCAGGGCAGCTGAAATTTGTCCCCTGTTATAATATCGCGGGCTTGCCCATCAAACTGTCTGTGATGTGTTCTACGTTATACATCGTCACCTTGTCTTGTCCTCCGTCGTACTGCCGTACACAAGGTGAATGCAAAGGATAAGTGCATGAGTTGAGTGCTACCTGTGTGTTTGACGCAAAGGTCGTGTTGCCCTCGTTCGACTGACCCTATTTACTCCCTAACCTAAGGTAACTCATGAGACCTTGGTCTTGTCAGGTTAGACGCTTTTTTTAAGCAAACAACAAGATACCAAGTAGTTTGTTTGCAAAAGAGATCGCCGATGCAGTCGAGCTTGCGCGGGATGATCGGGCTCGTGACCGGACGACGGGCTTGGCGTCTTGTCCCGAAAAGAAAAAAGAGGCCCAACATGATTTGTATTTCACTTTCTCATACGGAGTACAGCAATATAGCACTTACAAGAGGTCTGGGCATGCATGATAAGATGCAACGCAATTTCTGCCTTTTGTGTCTTCTTTCTTTCTTGTTCAGTGATTAAGTCTAACCTAGTATTACTCAATAATTTCAGGTTTGGAGGACCGCATTTCATGTAGGTGGTGTATCTAGGTGGGTGGTGTAGTAATACGCTGTACAGGTGGTTTGGTCACAGCTCGCTCGCTTCGTAGCCCGTTCGTTGTCCTCGAATGCACAGGACAAAAACAAACGAGGGCAAAATTCAAACAAACAAGAAAGGAAGAGGCCGATGCGGGAATTTAAGAACCTCCTTACTACTTAATCTAGTAAATCGTTGCACTTGTTGTTGTTGTCGCACACAAGAGGGGCACACACGTCCGTGACGTACGTATGTATTGTATGTATGTAGGTACCCCTGGTTTGGAGTAAGTAAGGTAATGTGCCACGAGACGTTGTTTATTATTATTGTGCTACGGTCTGTGCCTGGGAATGACGTTGTGGTACTTATTATGTTAGAAATAGGGGTTTGCTTTTGTTTGCCTGATTTCTTTTTGATGTTGTGTTTTTTTGAGGTTGTGATTTTAGAGAGTTCCTCATATACATGAGATGGTTTTTGCTAAGGTTAGGGACA
This sequence comes from Xylariaceae sp. FL0594, assembly GCA_022385605.1. Classification (NCBI taxonomy): domain Eukaryota; kingdom Fungi; phylum Ascomycota; class Sordariomycetes; order Xylariales; family Xylariaceae; species Xylariaceae sp. FL0594. The sequence continues at coordinate 292,289 of MU280795.1, forward strand.
AGATGGGACAGACAGACGTGTTGGGCACTTTCTATCTTGGGCAGCAGCCACAAGTGCCCATATTGGTACCACGCCTTGGTCATTTCAATATTACACAATGTATTATCAATCTATGTCCGACGCAGACATATTTCTTGCATACAAAGAGAATGCAAGGCACCCCATTATTACAAGGCCCTGAAATCAGGAACGCGGTCTGGTGCGCCTGTACCACGGCATGTTGTCGTTGTTGTTGTTGTTGTTGTTGTTGTTGTTGTTGTTGTTGTTGTTGTTGTTGTTGTTGTTGTTGTTGTTGTTGTTGTTGTTGTTGTTGTTGTTGT